>JAQIWP010000414.1:0-26571 GCA_034695525.1 Euzetes globulus
TCTTGATATTCATAATAAGCATTTCGTCGCAAATCTATTCCGAATGTAAAACGACTTATAATTATCTCAACTCTTATTTGCATTCATTCAAAATGTTATCACTTTATGGTAAACTTAAGGTAATTTTATTATATTATTATTAATATTTTTAAAAATAAATATTTTTCACTACATTTACGAAGTATGTAGTATATAGTTTTGTCGTTTTGCCATCTGTCCACCCACGCACACTAGTTTAAAGTTTTAAATGTATTGGGGATTTGTTTTGAGGCAAACCCTTGTTTTTTTTAATAATGATTTTTAATTCATAAAGTTATCAGAAACAATTGAGAGACTTGGCGAAAAAGATATTGGCTTTTATTGCTGGAAACTATTCATTGTCGACAGTTTTAGAGGATATGAAGTAATCTGATTCATAATCATAAAAATTTTAATTGAAAGTAATTTATTCATTTTCAGATAATATCCATGATATTCGTACTTTTCTTGAAAATATATGAAATGTGGCTTACAAAATGATAATTGTTATTTAGATTATTTTGTTATGGACAATTTATGTACAGACATTCGCCATCAAACTCAAGTAAAATGTAATAATAGGAAACTCAAAATAAGAGTTAATTACAAGTTTAATAAATTATTGTTCTTGTTTTAGATATGAGGTCAATAATGACTACAATATTTTAATGTGAAAAGAAATTATAAATAGTGTTGATTACAGTAAGAGTTCGCCAAGTTGAAAGGCCTTTTTAATTTTAAACCCTTTACAATAAATGGTTAATTTTTATTTTAGGCCTAATATATCAGTAATTCTCAATTATATCAATTGACTAGTTTTAGTAGACTTAATATTTTCACGTTTATATTCATAAAAGATCTCTTAAGTACAGTCAACTACCATTATAATTATGTTGATTGGTTTCGAGTTTTAGTTAATTATAATGGTAGGCTTATTATAATGAAAGTATAAGAAAAAATCAATTTAAACGCAAATACATCAATTTGAGCAAAAAATCTGTAGTCAATGTTTCAGATTCTCAATATTATCAACTTTTTTCCATAAAATTAATCTCCAAATAAGTTTATTAAAATTTGAAAGATAAAAATCGTTAAATTGTGATTGGAATCCAAGGTTTGGAATCTACTTATAATTAAATAGATAATTTACCTTGTGACCCCACGCCAATCCAATTAATTTTGATATATTCAAAATCTGCTAAGTAAGCAGAATTGATCAGTTTAACTTTTATCTGCCAATGGTCACAATTAGACCCGATATGGCATGGTAAAAAATGCTATATAGGACAATAGAGAATTCATTTATTTTTCATAGATTTTGCAAAATAAATTGAAAAGTGAACATAACTTTATTCTCTGTATTTCATTATACAAGTTCATTCATTGATAGTTTTAATGAATCTTAACTTTATATAAATCTTACTAAAGTATAAAAAGCATCTTTTAAATCTTGTCTTATATAGCATTTTTGACCATGCCAATTTCGGGCCATATTGTGACCATTGGCAGATAAAAGTTCAACTGATCAATTCTACTCAACAGATTTAGAATATATCAAAGTTGATTGGATTGGCGGGGGGGGGGGTCACAAGGTAAATTACCTATTCAGAACTAATCTTCCAATTAAATTAAGTTTGATATTTACTGATTTGAATAATACATTTTGTTGGACGGGTAGGCGATTGGGAGAATTATGACTGGGACACTGGCTATACTTGTCATCAGTTGGGGAGCGGAGCTATTGTCGTGCAGTTGTCCCAACCATTTATGATCGATTCGATGCGACTTTTGCTTTGGGATACCGACAAACGTTCGTACAGTTATTATGTGGAGGTGTCGGTCGACCAACAGAACTGGCATATCGTGGCCGACAAACGCAGAGAGTTCTGCAGATCCTGGCAGGTCTTGCGCTTCGTCCGGCGCCCCGTCGTCTTCATTAGGATTGTGGGCACTTATAATAGCGCTAATGAAGTGTTCCATTGCGTCCACTTTGAATGTCCCGCTCAGATCCCAAATGTGGCCGAACAGAACAGTGACTCCTGTGTCGAAATTGCATCCCTCTTCCAAACCGAAGAGGACGGACAGGAAATGGAATCCAATGAAAATCTCAATAAAGAAAACTAATTCTCATTTTGTTTTACGAATGAATTATGAATTCGCGACAAAAATTATTTAGATTTCAGCTCCGATTCAATTCTTAAACAAATTTTGTTAAAATCATTTTCATTTGATTTTTAGATTTCGTTAATATTTCGTATTATTTATTAAAACAAATGTTTAGATTTATGTTGAGTTTTAAAACGACTTTAATGTTTGTAAAAACAAAAACTATTTTAATTAAAGTTTAATTCAATTAAATGCGAATTTTATTGAAGTTAGTGTCGAAAAGTAATCATTGGCTAAGACTGTCCGCTCTTTTTGACGACATGAGCGCAATCATAGGCACCGCGAATGACCCTAAGCTTAAGTCCGGGGACATCCCGAACTCTCTTCTTCTGAATGAGAACTATACTGTGCTCTTGAAGGTTATGACCCTCTCCGGGGACAAATGCCACCTTTTCCTTGCCATTGGTCAGTCGCACCAAAACACACTTCCGATTCGCAGAATTCGGTTTCTTTGGTTTCTTAATCAAAGTCTTCAAAACAATTCCTTTCATTTGCGGTTTATTATCCAATGGATGTCTTCTCGGAGCTCTGGTCTTATGTCCGCAACCATGGAATCGGTAGAGAAGGCGCTGTTCTTCCCATTGTTGAGGTGTTGCCAATTCTCGAACGGGTGTTTCCCACCACCTGTTCCCGTCTGTTGTCGAAAGACCATTACTCCGGTTATTACTACTTATGGACAGTCTTCTGATCAAGTCTTCGACCAAAGGCTCTGAAGAGTTTGTTTTGAGTTAAAGTTCAGATAAATATTTAGCTTTTCTTACTTTCATTCAAATGAGACTTTTGTGAATTCACTTGAATTTCATTTAAAGGTTTTAAATGATTAAAAACCTGTCGCCTTATGAGCCTCGATAAGATTGGAAACATTTTTTGAATCAATCAAAACAATTTTTTCATCTGATTTTTGCTAATTTGAGTAATCAATAAAATACGAGTATATAAATTGGTTATTTAAATATGACTTGATTTTTGTTTTCCTCAGATTCCTTAAATAATTAAAAAATTAGACGTTACACTATGTAAAAAATTAAATAAGTCTTAAAGAATTAGTCAAGTTGAGTTTAATCAAGTTTATTAAAGAAAAAGAAAATTAAAAATCATTAATAAGAAAATGAAATTATTCTGATGAGATTAAACCTTGTTTTTAGTTATTTTATGCGATACTAGAGTTCACTAATAGTGTGTATTGAATGTTTGGCTCATTTGAAGCTAATTTCCTTAAATTGTTTTCATTATTAAATATATTCTCGACTTTTACTTTAGATTTATTTGATTGTCTCTAAAACTATGTCTTCATTTGTTGCCAATCAAACAAACAGTCAGTTAAATGTTGACTCGGATTCAAATCCATCGATATTTGAAGTTTTGGCGCAACAGAGTCTGGCCACTGGCCTCCGAAGAGCCGCCAATCACCTGAAAAATGTATGAATCGACTCATCAGACGATACATACATTTTCTGTTTAATTTTTATTTTACTTTTTACTTATATTCACAGATATTATACTCGAATGACAGCCAAAAGTTTTATTTTCTTTTCAAATATTTCGATGAAATGTATCTGTTGTTTGACATTTGCATCCAATTAAGTCATTTGCGATCATTCAGTGCCTCCTTTTCTGAACACTTCTATTCATTGAAGAGAACTTCGACTCAACCCAACTCTGGTCTGAATCGGAGACAATTTTACTCTTCTTTAGTAGTTCTGACACTATTTCCTTATCTGAAGAGCAAAATCGATACTTTGTATGAGAACTTGAAATTGAAATTAATGGTCACTCAGTCGGGAAGTGATTCAAAGAAGCAAAAGTTGCAAAAAATATTTGCTGAAAGTTATCCAAATCTTCGTACGATTTGCCACTTGGTTTCCCTTTACTATCAGATTAGTTATACTGTCGGCCAAAACATGTATTGTTCGCCACTTCTTCGACTATCAAATGTTCGGTTAATCAATTTGAATGACAACGATCTCAGAGATCAGAGACAACCCATTGACTCAATTAAGCCAAACATTGATTGGTTCTCATATTTTGGTAGACTTTCGATGACAACAACCAAGTTGTTAGCAAAAGGTTTCTCAATTAGTTTGTCTGTCAGCGCTTTTTTCATTCAATTCCTGGATTTTTGGTACTCCAGCAACAATACTAACACTAGTTTTGCACCCCTTCCTATTCCGCCCCCTCCTAAAAAGGTACATTTTAGAAAAAAATATTGAAAATATATATAATTTGCATTATTTGTATAATAAGATTGAAATCGAAATGTCATCAGAATTGTGTCCAATATGTCTAAAGACTCGTGAGAACGACACCGCACTCATGACAAGCGGGTAATACCTCCTCTTTAGCCATTCTATTGCTTATATTAATAATAATTATTATTAAATAATAGATTCGTGTTTTGCTATTCTTGTGTAACAAATTATTTGAAAGAAAATAGTCGCTGTCCGGTCACCGGCTACCCGTCCACTTCCCAACATCTCATAAAGATCTATCCGCCCGACCCATAGATTCAACTCAAGTGGAAAGTAATCTCTTTTTTATTTTATATATTTTTTGTGATTTTGTTTGGAAATAAAAGTTGGGATCGATTTTATGTATCATTCAATAAGTATTCACACCTTTTGTTAGTTTTCTCAGAATTTAATGTTTTTGTTGAATAATATTTCATAACGTTATGAATCATAAGTCATATAAATAAATAATTTGTGTGTGAAATGAAAGCTTGAAATTAAGTATATGTCAACTGATATATGAATTGATTGGCCAAACATTACAATTATTGAAAAACCGATCAAAAAAATTGTCAGACCTCTGACTGGGAAACGCATGACTGAATCAAACAAATGGCAAAAGTTCTCAAACCTCTGCCCTTCCATTCAAATGTGTTATTCAAACTATGCTTTCGCTTTTAATTCAACAAAAAGCTTATCTTTCATTTGAATTAATGGAAAAGTAAGTAATGTTTATATTTGAATACTTTTTAGATTATTTTTCATTGTCTTTTGTTGAGTAAGTTATGCACAAAACTATTTGTAGTGAACGCCTCTAAACTTAATCATCTAATAAAATGATTACTTAATTGACTAATTATTTTACCAGAAAATATTCAGATATGCTCCAGGTCCATTTTTTGTGAACATTGTTGAGTCAGATGAGTAATAAAATTCAAAGTAACGGAATTAGCACTTTGTAGTCCACATCATACAAACGATACAGGATTTCAAAACTTTGATTATCAGATCTTAAATTGTATTAAACAGATCCGAATTGAGATCAAAACAATTAAATCAGTTTATAAAGAACTTCTTTCCGATTTGGGGGTCGACGTAGTGCTGAAGCCAACTATGAATGTATAGAATGATTTGAATGGTCAGCTTTGCCTCAATTATGAACCATTGAATCCTTTCTCTTCATAAAGTTAGACCTGGAGTTTGTAGTATCTATTATTAAGCTCTGGATACTCACTCTGAATATAATTCAACACCGAATATAATAATGATACGATGTCAGAACAAAGTAGCAAACGCAGTATTTTTTTTATAACAAGTCAATCTTATATTGAGCTTGTTATCTGTATAATGTGTATACACTGTATAGTTAGTACAGTAACTGTTAAATATAATTATTCTAACATATTGCCTTTTTTGTTAGAAAGTTGATTAAATTCAAATGATTTCCATTTATTATTAAAGCAATATATATATATTTCATCATGGATTGCAATATTTTGAAGTGGTTAATGAGGTCTTGGTCAACAGTTACTAGCTCTTCTCTCAGCCCTATATATTTAATTAAAGAGAAATGAGTCCTCAAATAATTTTAGTGAATTGGAAATATTTGTGAAATATTTAGTGAAACTTAATGTATAATTGTTTGGCAAAAGAGCCCAAAATGAATAACAAATTTAATATAACTGTGGTATGAGTTAAGTCAACATATGATAAGAACCCTATCTTTTCGTTTCACTGTAACAGTAAGTGATTCCTCGCCCGCACTCACACTCTGGAGACTGATTTAAATTCCAAGAACTGAATAATCTGATCGTTGAAATTCGGCGAAAATCAATCAGTACTTCATTTGAATTAATTGATATTCAGTGGATCGATAAAAGAGGACAGAGTAATGGCAAATAAAGGGGCTGTTGATAAGCCAGGGTGCTGAAATAAAACGTACAGATAGATGTCAATAACTTATTGACAATAAGCTCTAAGCTTCCCATAACTATTTTAGTCCTTTATTTATAGCAACATAAGAATTAGCTCTTCTTCTCTCTCTTAGGTCAACCCATTTTTATAGATTTAAAATAAGACACTTCTGCTTATTGTTTGTTCTCAGTTTAAATCTAATGAAGTTTCAAGATCATTCAACTTTTAAGAAAACAGGACACACACTCACTCTCTCTCACACACACCACTCACACAAGCCTTTCGTCTCTTGAAGACAGTAGGTCTCACCTCGAGATTCCAACTCTCAAAATACAAGGTCTTTAACATAAACAAAAATATCAAATTTAAGATAGTATTAGGTGTTATTTCAATGAAATTATCGTGTCATGATAAGATTAATCTTTTGAGACAAGTTTGTTCAAATTGCTTCAAGTTACGTTTTGAATATATAGACTGACTTTATATTAAATCTGGAAATGAAGTGTGGCAAATTTTATGTCATCTATATAATTTAGCTCCATAAAATTAACATATGTTTAGTTAAATATATATTAGCTAGGTATTTTTAGCTACTTACTAAAAGGTTTGATTATATATTAAAATAACTGCTGATCTTTTAGTTCTTGGTTTTAGAGCTTGTGAGAGGATATTAAGGAAAAATGGGTATTTTAGAGTTTTGTATTATGGCATTTGGGCTTTTGATATGTAACCGGACAAACAGGACCAGAAGGTTGTGCTGACCATAGCATAAAGCAGCTCAGCTAAGACTTATGCGAAACGCAAAATGTTTAGCTAAAAATATGTAAGGGGTAAAGGGTCAAAAGGGTTATAGCACTTCAGGCTCTCTTTTTCTCTCTCTCCCCTCTGATTGCAATGACCAGTGCTGTGCCAAAAATAGAAGTGATTGCTCTGGTTGAAGTAAACAACAAAATATGCATTTCCACTGGTCTTTCGAGGTCTCAAATCATGCAAATATTACAACAATTGATGAAAAGAGAGAACTTTTTTGTTTGAAATATTTTTTATTTAACTGTTACTAAAAATAGAATCGGTTTCGTTATAATCAACAAATCATATATTATATATGTATTGTCGACATTCGTCATAGAAATCAGTCATCATAGATAACCCGTGCCAATTGAAGGGCAACAGCTGCCTTTCCCAAAGCTCTGGTCGCCGGCTCTCATATAGCCATCGACTATCAGGGCCTGAATCGCACACAAGATTCCTGTGTTTATCCAATACTTACGGTATATTCGGTGTCAGTTTATAGCACCACTACTTTCTCAAACAAATAGACTGAACAAAAGTATTATTACAATCAATGTTCGCTTTAGTCAACACTCCATTCCCTATCAATTAGTCGACTTATCATTCAAATTAAATTGACCTTCAATTCGATGCAATTCTAGGAGAAAGCAAAAATATTTTCTTGTTTTTTCAGTTTTTCTTTAAGTTCTTCTTTGAGTTTTAGTTGAATTGGTCGGGGACATACCGGAGCCATAATATTGAAAGTTGTTTGTATTGAAAGGGAAAGGGGTTTACGAGATGTAATAAATGTAGACAATCACCATCTCCTTTCTCTCCTCTATTTTTAGTGTTGGCCCTAAAATTTATTCTTAATTGTCTGTTCCCTCGACAGCTAAAGTGGTTGTCCAATGCCTATACGCACTGTTTGCAAGTGATGGCTATTCGAGGCTGAAATAGCAGTGCAACCACTGGTCTGTGATTGGCTATTGGTCTCCACTCTCATAGCATTACGTGTTTTGCATATAACAGGGAAATAACATTTGGGAACCAAAGGGTTCGTCAGAAAACTCGCAAAACAAGTAATAACTGGACTTTAGAAGAGAAAGAGGGCTAAAGCTTATCATTTATACACCAGTAGTCCTGGACTTATGTATTGACCACTTGGGCAACAAAGCCTACAAATCAGTTGAATATTACACATCACCCGAACAGAAATTATTTATTACAAAATAGTTCACAACTAATATTTCCAAGTTTTCCACTTTTATCGCCGTTTCTATCATTTTGTGTTTCATAAAGTTTTCGATTAATACATATCTTCTATGCTTTCAATACATTCATAAGTTATTACATCAAAAGTTTCATAAAAAGTGGACTTTTCATGACTACTATTAAGTCATTCTTTATATAAAAATCAAACAAAACGTGTTTTAATATAAAAGTGTTAAAAGCATTGGAAATCAGAGCATCGAAAGCAACAAAATGATAACCAATTCCAGGGTTTCTCAATATTCACCAAATTCTGAAGAATCTGATGAACAGCCCCTCGACTTCTCAAAGAACAGTATCTCTGCGTCAGCCCTAACATCGATTAATATTAAACGCGAAAGTAATGGAAAGGACAGACACACGACTCCGAGTCCAGGAGTGAGACAATCACCACATCAACCGCCGGCCAATTGCTTCACAACACCCTCGCCATCGCCTCCAGAGCACAACCCTAATAATCATCACACGAACCAAGTCTTGTGCCAACTATTGACCGGAAATTTGATTCCGACCTCAACTGGAAAGTTGATTGCTTCTACGGCAGGTAGCAAAAATGTGCTCAACCCTTTGTCAGTAGCAGACGTTTCACCAAACATTCGATTCAACGGTCTGACCAGTCAGTCTCCGAGCGCGCTGTCCAGTTCTTCACCGCCCAACTCATCCGTAATGCATGTTCTCAACGAAAGACACAACTCTTCAATGAGTCCGACCGGAAGTGCATCGCCTATAGGTTTGGGTCCATTGAATCAGATGGAAATGCATTTCGAACAGTCACCTAATGCTAGTGGCGTCGATCGCTTTGGTACTTCTGGTGGTCTGTTGACCACTGCTCCGTCGGCATTCGCAGCTAATGATAGTGCAAAGCGAGCCCTTAAGTACTCTAGGCCGTTCAAAGCTTATCCGCGAGACCCTCTATCTATTCCTATGAGTTATTATGGGGTCGGAATACAAATGCCATTGACTGCGGATGCAATCGCCACCCAGTCTCTTTTGGCCACGGCTTCAGATCAGGCATATCTGCAGTTTAGGGAACAAATGCTTGTGTCGCGCAAAACCAGTCAAGAGCCAAGACAAGAGCCAAGACGCAATGGTCAACCGCCAGGTCCACAATTGATGCCAAAGCACAGTCCCCCCATACCAGACATAGTTAACTCAAATTCCAATTCGAACGGCAATAATAGCAGTAATAATACTCATATTAATAGTAATAATGGGAATAATCAGCAAAATATTTATTCGAATCGTTGTGTGAGTCCTCCGAGTCATTCATTGGCTGCCAAACTGAACGGATCGATGTCTGCGATGACACCGATATCCAGTTCCTCTCAAATTAATTCAGACGAAACGTTAGACTACTCTAATGGAAATTCTAGTGGAAACTCATCTTCTGGTGAGGCAGATGTGGGGTCAATGAACTCATCTGGTGGTGCTAATAGTGGTCGACATTCTGATGGACATCAAAGTATGCGGAAGAGAGGCCGACCACTGCCTGACGATCTCAAAGATGAAGCCTATTGGGAGCGAAGAAGAAAGAACAACGAGGCTGCCAAGAGGTCCAGGGATGCGCGCAGGGCTAAGGAGGACGAGATTGCTATTAGGGCTGCCTTCTTGGAACAGGAGAATCTCAAACTTCGCTGTGAGATCGCACAACTCAAAACTGAAACCACTAAACTTAGATGTCTTCTCTATAACAGTTAGACAGCCCTCTCCTCTCAATCAGATTCTTTGTTTTCTTCTCCTACTTTCCATTCATTAGTGATTTTCGTCTATATATTAATGTTAACTTGCTAACTACAAGTTTATTTTCAGATATCAATACATTTTTTAAATATTTGAATTTAGAATATTTCCAATTATTTTAATTTTCGACGAATTTATACCAACTTTTGTTGCAGTTTTCCATTGATTTTTGGCTCAAACTATCTTTTGATTCTTGAACTGACAGTTTCTGATTGATATCAATTTTTTTGTTAAAACGAATTATTTATTTTTGGATCCAATTTTGTGATGTTCTTATGTTAAGAGTTTTACATATCATTAATAGTTCTTATCGTCATTCAAGGCATTGAAAAATTACTTAAGACTTAAAAAAATTCATTTTTTAGAATAGTATCAAAAAATTATTATATAATTTAAAAAATATATCCGATTGTAATACAAATCATTCTATAAATTACTTGAAGACCGTTTTTGAGTCGAGTCCTATAGTATGGGCGGAGAGATATCCTATAGACTCGCAATTCAAACGCTCCGTCGCTCTCACTTCGGAAGCAAAAAACTTCCTCTTTTATGGTGTGCTCCTTCCTCTTCTCTGTACCCTTTTATTTAAGCCAATCACTCGAATTTTTAAGTCTAAGAAAAAAATATAAGAGCTTTAAAAACAAATATATATTACATTTGAATTAATATTATTCGAAGTTATTATCTGAAGAAAGTTTGTATCTTTGATAATTGATCATAAAATACTTAATATTTAAATAATTCTTGCTTATTTTTCATATTTTCATTCAATGTGATCTAGATTAAAATTGGAAATTTGAAAAATGCAAACAAAGATGTTTTAAAATAATTGTATTTTTTTTAATTACAAATTCAATTATTGAAGATTTTTTTTTGTAAAAATCGTTTTAAAAAAATAAAAACTGAATGTCACCCAAATTATCAGATATTTCAACTTGATTAATCTTGTATAATTTAACAAGTTGAAAGTTATTGTACAAATATAAAGTTAGCAAGGGTTCCATACTTATTATGAGAGCATTTATTCAAAAGTTTAAAAGAAGAGATTAAGGCTAAAAAGCTGAGTCCTCTTTGAGGTCAATGGCTCTATAGATCTGAGAGGATGTGCACTAAAAATCAGTTCATTTTGTTAGTAAAGAGTTGTAACAAAGACTTAACTTGTTTACTCACTTCCTAAACAGTTCAAAGTAAATGTATTTTTGAACTTTTGATTCCAGAAATAATAAAATTGAAATTACGATCAATGAGTGTTACTATTAATACAATTATTATTGGGTTCGTAAATGTATGTCCAAAAGATTGGACCAGTAAGTGTCAAAGATCCACCATAAGCACATTTTCATTGAGTAGCAACTTTGGCTAACTTACCATTCTATTTTATTAATTTTAATAAAAAAGGTATTTAATGGGAAATTCACAAAGTTATCTACATCTGTATTTAAGCTAACCTGTAAGCCTTTATTGTTAAAGGGGTGTAGAGTATGACTGAGCAAAAAAGCGTCTTTAGCTACAAATAATTCTCATTTGTGGTCATTTTTAGTGATTATGACCTTCTAAAAGTGCTTCGAAAGCCTCTTCTCCAGGGGTCTTGGACTTGGAAGGCCCTAGGGGGAGAAGGGTAGGGCCAAATGAACTTTTGGCTAAGGGAACCAAATCTAAAAATTTTCGGTCTAGGAGTGGGAGGGGGTGGGTCATTTATAAAAATATTTAGTATTTTCTGGAAGCTAAAATCGACCGGAAACCGTCATATTCTCCTAAAATAAGCTTATTTTCGGCGATTTTTAGCGTAAATTAGCTTGATTATTATTTTGCAAGTTTGGAGGCTAAATTCATTAAAATAAAGAACAAAATGGAAAATTTTCCGTCATTTGTAAAAATGTTTGAATTTTAACTCCATTACCAAAAATTCCCAAAATTTTATCAAAGTTTTCTCAAATATTTGCTGGCTCCCATTTTTCCGGTTAGGGGGGAATAGCAAAATTTGCCCTCTAGGGGCAAATACGTTGGCCCCCATTGGTGACCCCTGTTCTTCTCAATTCATAGTCTAAATTGGTTCGGAAAGAGTGGGGGAGAGTTCAATGACAGGTTGGTTCTGAATGTGAGAAATAAAGCACACGTTCTCTCGCCTTACTTTCAATACTTGTCTATCGATAAATAGTTGAAACCTATCGCGTGTTTTATTGCATAAAATTACCGAACAATTGCCGATATAATAAATGAGAATAATTATAGACTTTTCAAAAGCAATGGTGATATGCAGTCTATAGTCAATTTAGCACAGAATACAAGAGAATCGCCCATTTATTAAGAGGCAAATACTTTCTACACTGGTGGCTTCTATGGGTCAAAAATGGAGCATTTTATCAAATATTAGGCATTTTTAAGAATAAAAAAGAAATATCATTATATTAAAAGGCAGAAAATTGTAACATATCCATGATAAGCAGTCTTAGCATTAGATTATATTGGCTCAAATCAGTTTTCAATTTGTATAAAATTGGATTAAAAAGTGTCAGATTAGCTCTTTTAAATTATTCAAAATCATTTCCTCGAACCTAAATATTTAGGTAAATGAACTGATTTTTTTCAGAATAGACTTTTAAGCTGATTCTAAGCTGTTTTAATAATCCCCGATATAATAAACATATGAAGAGCAATTTTTTAAAGGACAATTGACTACCGGTTCCGCCGGCAATCTCCGGGTTATGAGCCCCAGTACTACCCCAGTTTCCATTCCAGGATATGAACCTGATTTCCACAAATATGCATTTAATATTATATTCAAATTAATTTTTAAAATTATGAATGTTCATTTGGGTTAAAAAAGAATTCGATAAGTGTTTATCCAGGGTAAAATGGTTTTGTTGGCGACACCTCTCACTGCAAAACTCAATGTAATGTTGTTTGTGAAGAGTTCTGTTGTTTATATTTGGAAACCGAAAACATTGAAAACAAATCACAAAAAAATGAAATTCAATTAAATTATTAAATGTTTTCATTTTATAAATCATTTCAATTATGTTTCAATTCAAACATAATTTTAGGCTTCAATTCATCGATTATTTGTGATATTTGTTTGAAAATGTAATCAAATGTATATCAGATATAATGTGTCGACAATTGAGATAAAAATCAAAAATTGGTTCAAATTGTTTGATTGAAAGAGTGGTGAAATATTACTGAAGACCTGTTGATAGTTCACCAAAGAATGTCTTCAATGCATACGCGAACTATATCTGGCCATCAAATACGGAAGAAAGTGACCGTTTCGTATGTGATTCGCGAAGAAGTGGAGAAATACCACCGATCGGGCATTAATTCACTTCAGTTGGACAGCCATTCGGGACGTCTGTATAGCGCCGGTCGAGACTCAATAATAAGAATCTGGAATATTAGGAATGGGTCGGCGCCGTATGTGCTGTCTATGGAACACCACACCGATTGGTGCAATGATATCGTCCTGTGCTGTGGCGGCAAAAATCTTATTTCGGCCTCAAGTGATACCACTGTTAAGGTGTGGAACGCACACAAAGGCTTCTGTATGTCCACATTGAGGACACACAAAGACTATGTTAAGTGCTTGGCCTACGCTAAGGACAAGGAGCAGGTGGCCAGTGCTGGTCTCGACAGAGCTATCTTCTTATGGGACGTCAATACTTTGACAGCACTGACTGCTTCTAATAATACAGTCACCACTTCTTCTTTAACCGGTAATAAAGACAGTATTTATTCTCTGGCGATGAACAGCGCCGGCACTGTCATAGTCTCGGGCTCTACAGAAAAAGTGCTCCGCGTTTGGGATCCCAGGAGTTGTCAAAAACTTATGAAATTGAAGGGACACTCAGATAATGTTAGAGCTATTGTAGTCAGTCGTGACGGAACTCAATGCTTATCCGCCAGTTCTGATGGCACTATCCGTTTATGGTCTATAGGGCAGCAACGATGTGTGGCCACTTTTAGAGTGCACGACGAAGGCGTTTGGGCTCTTCAGGCCAACGACGCCTTCACTACAGTCTATTCCGGCGGTCGCGACAAACGGGTGATGATGACTGATATACGCAATCCCGACAATAGAGCCATCATTTGTGAAGAGTCGGCTCCTATTCTTAAAATGATATTAACTCCGCCTGATTTCAACTCTATATGGGTGGCCACTACTGATTCATCTATTAAAAACTGGTCTTTAGTTCACAGCAGACATAAGGGAAGTTTCAGTAATTGGGAGGAATACGACACCGACGGACCGCCCATTAATGAGACCGAAGATTACAAAATTAGAGGAAACCCTTCGATCAGAAACTTTACGGTTTTAAACGATAAACGCTTTATACTAACGAAAGACACCGACAATAAGGTTGCCGTTTATGATGTCCTCAAAGCTTCTAAAGTCGAGGATTTGGGTGAAATAGACTTCGATGAAGAAGTGAAGAAAAGATTCAAAATGGTTTACGTTCCCAATTGGTTCGGTGTTGACCTGAAGACTGGAATGCTTTCCATTCATTTAGAAGAGCCCGACTGCTTCGCCGCCTGGGTTTCTGCCAAAGAGTTTGGCTTTTACAGTGAAAATGACTGTCCCGACCCCAAAATCAATTTGGGAGGACTTCTATTGCAGGCACTGTTAGAACATTGGCCTCAGATCTATAATAATGAGGAAGAGTTAGAAAATGGGCACCAAATGAATGGACAGAATTATTGTCTGAATGACACAAAACAAAACAAAGTGAACGACAGATTGAGTTTAGTCAACAACACTACTGTCCGACCTGTGAACCAATACTTTTCTGTCCCTCTGCACACCCCCGTCATATTCAGTGAAGGCGGAAACCGAACACTTTTGCGACTATTGGTTTGTGACGCCCGTCGGGAGACTGAGGACATCCTTCTGCAGGAGACAGTGCCGCCATGGGTTACCGATGTTGTGATCAACAAAAATATGCCAAAATTCAATAAAATTCCATTTTATTTATTACCCCACATCTCGTCAGGCATTAAACCCCTACGAAAAGAGCGTCTGTCCGCCAGTGATATGCTTCAGGTCCGCAAAGTTATCGAACACGTCTACGAAAAGATGTTGGGGACCAACTCTGACACAGGTTCGGCCACAGCACAGACTGCCGGTGCTTCTAATGGTCACAATGGGGGCAAAAATAGTGAGACTTATAGTAATTCAGGCAATGATAGGGACGACGAACGCCTTTCCATTGCCGAAGAAAAAGTGGAACTTTCCTGTCAAGAGGTAGTGCTCGACCCCAATATGGACTTAAGAACTGTCAGACATTTTATATGGAAGAGTGGCGGAGACTTAGTATTGCATTACAAACCACTGAAGTGAACAAAACTGACCATTGATTCCATTTTATCCAACATTTTATATTCGCATTGAATAGCAATAAATCTCTAGAATTAGATTCGATTCCAATTTTTTCAAACTATGTGTCGATTCCGTCGATTCACCCCTTCTTTTCCCATCTCTTAAGAGTTAGTCCTCGAAACCGATTGCATCAAAACAGTTGTAAGCAATCAGTTCTTTAGTCAATGTCTCGATTATAGGTTAAGAATAATTGCTCGAAACTTTTGTTTAATTCTTAGGACAGTTGTGCTCTTCTCAATCACTTAGAAGTGAGACATCAAATCTGTTTCTATGGATTTATTGCAAAAAGACTTTAGTTTCGGAACAGTTATACCGAAAGAACACTATTATCTGTATTGCAATCAATTGTTTTATTGGTTTTCTTCGATTGTTATTCGAAACAAAATTTATATTTTATTATAAAAAACATTATTATTCTGTTATTCTATAAAATACTAGTCTTTGTTCGGAAATCGATTTTTCTGAATCATTAAAAACAAATTTCTAAACATTATCTCAATTTGAATACAATTTTTCACTCAATTTGTTGCCACCAATCGAGTGGTGATATCATCGAAAGATCGGTCAACAGATGTCTCTCTAAGACTCCGTTCATTCATTTGTCAAAAATTGAGTCAAAAGTTGACAATCGATGACAACAATGGACTCAAACCTCAATTTAATGGCAATTACTTGAATTTTAACATTGATTTAAATATAATTTATGATAATTTGATGTTCACATCGATTACACTTTTTTTAATCGATTGGAAATTGATTTATAATTAATTTATGAGTTTCTCCATTAAAATGAAGACCAAACAAAAAACAACAAAACTGTTGACACAAATAATATTTTTGGTTTTCATCGAGTCTTCATTCGTGGTCTGCAATGGATTAGTCGATGATATCGATTGGTCTCAAATGGCATTTCTTTTAAATGACTCATGTGGTCAGTCCTCGTGTTGGTCGGATGGGTGGGACGGACCTCCCGATACTATGGCTTCAATGCCTCCGCCACCTCTTCCACCATTTCTTCAGTTGGTTTTGGCGGACAACCATTCATTTGATACAAATAACGATAATTGCAATTTGTGTCACCTATTCGGTGATCCGAACGCATTCGACGATCAAATAGTATTACCAAAACCTGAGGTCAAGGATTCTGATTCGTGGTTCTCCGTATTGTTGGCCACTATTCTGGGCTCTACTCTCGTCGGCGCTCTTTTTCTGGTTCTTCTCTTCAAATGCAAAAAGTAATGAATTGTTTGATATTTTGTACAAATATTTATGATTTGTTTTGTTGGAAAAGATGGAAAATATTTCCGGTCAGCGACTCCTGTCCTATACTTCCCGAGAGTTTTTTAGGCGGACATAAGTCAGCGCCGCCGCCCTGTTCTCCGACCGACTCTTGCATATCGCCTGTCGTTAACGAAAAATCACCGCAAAGTGTGATAACTGACGCACCGATGAAGAAGACGTCCATTTCTAGTAAGTATTGGAAGAGAGGACCGAATAATGGGATCAATAGTGGTGACGATCGCACAGATGTTAGCACTGAAATGGACCCCTACAGTGACGCGGCCTCATGCACTTCCAGCCCCGTCTACGCAGAACTTGACCCGACTGGCGTCACCCATGCACTATCAACACCCTCTCCATTGATAATGAGTGGGCCGTCGATCAGTCCATATGCTGTTTGCAATACATACAGTGAAGTGGCCGATGCCGTACGTATGGCAGCACTGGGTTCGTCCTCAGCTTTATTACCGGACGCTTCATATGATAACGCGGCATATCTTCCCTCAGTGAACGGCCCCCACGTATATCACTCCCGATCGTTGCGTCGCGCGCACAGAGCTGCTACTTTGGGACAGTTGGGAAGTGCTACTCCGCTCTTGCAATCGCACTATCATCTCAACGGTTCTCCACAATTGAATTATCTGACTGGTGGTCGGCCTCAGAAGAAGCCCCGACCCCTTCATTCTCAGGTCAATTCTCGACAACGACTTCACGACGACTTGCAGTCAACTCGTTTTGATAGACATGCGATTCGAAGACCACAACACGACCATTATGGCGAACTACCCGCTCATTCACCAGCACTCTCCACTTTTGGCGTACCCAACTCCTTTAGAGACAACCCTAAACGACCCCTCCCTCCTGTGCCCGGTGTTAGGCTATAAACAGAGTATTGAATACTGATTGACAACTTCTTATTACTTCTCTATTTATTTATTAATCCATTTCTAAAATAATATAAATTCCGTAAAATTCTAATAATTTGTATCTGAAATTAACTTAAGTTTAACGGAATGTTCTCTAATTGTTTGCTCTAATACTTTAACAAACATTGAAGTTTAGTGGAAAGACAGGTCACTGTGAGTCTGATTTAATGTCTGTTAATTGCATTTTCAATGTTAACATTCTTTAAGATTATATCCATTTATTGACTTACAATGCAATTACTCATTAAAACCGCAAATTTATATATTTAGAAGGTTGGCCTGGTTGCAAACCTATCCAGACTACTTTGAAAGTAAATATCTTGCTATTCTATGCCCAAAAACGGGATCAAAGTTTAAGAATTAAAACTTCTATTGTTTTACTTGTAATCTTTAATTGACTAAAAAAGTCTTCTGGGTTCACTCAGTCTGATAAAGAGTTCGATTTGACCTTGTCATTCAAAAATATTTGAGCAAGAATCATTATTTTGTTTGTAAACTCATTCAATTATTATAATAATATATAATAATGTGTCATAACGTAAAATCAAACTCTTTTTCAAAATTATTGAATCTAAAGTGCCCTTTGAATCAATGAAAGCTTAAAATTTTTGTTTCAATGCAATAGAAGTTTCAATTCTGAAACTTTGATCCCGTTTTTTGGACATTGTATAGCAGGATATTTACTTGGAGAGTAATATAGATTTTTTGCTACCATGTTTACATGTCAGCCTTCTAAACATGTAAATAAAGTGGCGGTTTTAATATGTGGTTAGTGCTCAAATCATTACCATTTTACATGGTTTAAAATGCCTTTATAATCGGTTCATTACCAAGGGTGCTACCAAAATCAGTATACAATGACCTAGCAATTCAGATAAATTGCCCAGCGCCTCGATTAGAAGAGCATGCCGTTTAAACCCAGGTAAATGGTTAAATTTTATCCAACTTATGCTCATTGATTGTAAAACCGTATTAATCGCATAAATTAATGTGAATTCAATTCATTTGTTTGTAAATAATTTTCGATAAACTGCCTCTCATTTTATGTGGATTTCATTTTTTTTGTCGATTTCCAAAAAATTAATTTCTATTGATTTAAAATAAAAAGATTAGAAATAAACTATGAAAGTTGACTAACTTTTTAGTAACTGTTAGTCTTATGCTGGGTTATGCTTGGAGTGGCCATACCTTTCGATAAATGATTAATCGATTAAAAGTCTACTTGGCAATCACTTTTGCGCAGGTTTACCCGGAAAATATTGATTTAAAAAACTAACCAGGAAGTGCACAGGGCAATTACCAGTAAGATCATAGTATGAAGAGTGCAACGAATCGCTGAATATTCTTGAATTTGGGCCAAGAATCACATTATTCTAATTTAATTCAAGCATAAGTGCAATAATAATCTTCCCCTCAGCGGCTAAAAGTACTGTTGTTTGTGTTAAGTTTTAATGTTTGCGTCAATTTATGAGTCATTCATTGATTGCGTAATCGATTTGTTTTACAAATGATTTGTGTTTTGACTGAAAGTAAAAAAATACATTATTTGATTCAATTCTAGTCATCATTTAATTTAATTAAAAGTCTATCAATCAGTCTATCAATCAGTTTATCCTTTAGTTAAAAGTCAATACAAAGCTTGTCTTAAATGTTGGAACAATTGAACGCACATTAATTGAGTGATATTTAATTGAATGGTTGAGAAATGAGTTTTTTCAAGAAGTATTTGTCGGACTGGTCCGACCCTTCCTCCGACTCCAACATCACATGCAATGCATTAGTCATAGCAAACAGGACCCAAATTGTCTTCATTCAAAGAGGTTGGGAAGGAATACCTGAAAGTGTTGTTCTTAATCTCATCATTTGTTTGGTAAGCCTTCTAATGCGGTCTTCCCTTCATTCAAATCAATTGTCTTCTTATACTCTTATTTTGAAACCATTTTTTTCTCGAGGCCTCAAATTATAAACTATGATCTGATAGTTATGTCCTTTTCTTAAGATATTTATTGTGATATTTGTGATAACTCGACAATTGGCGCGACAGCGACAGAAACGACAGGACACAGAACACAATCAAAACCAATCCTCTTTGGATAAGGAGTGAGAAAATAATTGATAGTTTAGTTTAAAAACTTACAAAATCTGAACTCATTTCAGTGATAGTTGGCTTCAATTCATTTATGGCGACCGATTCAACGAAGCCATTAGTGGTCAAAGAAGTAGGAAATCTGTGTCTCCGATCCCATATCATATGCACTCCTCAATCGACACGAATTTATTATTTCCTCCAAATCTGCCGCAAAGCTCTTCGACCAATAGTCGGATCCATGAGTCGACTAATGAAGGGTTCGATGACTCAAATGGAGACGATGTCTCAAATGACACGATTCAGGTGACCTTCAATCGAGGTTCTCATCAAAATCTGGTCGAAATGGAAGCGGACCGGCCTCCCAATGGAACCGCCAACGGCTTAAATCCTAATTCCAGCAGTAATTCCGACAATTCAATGATTCAAAACATTCTTTCTTTGGTAACAAATTTTCAGATTATTAATAACTTATTAATAATAAGTTTCAAATGTTTTGATATTTTTTAAATTAAAGTCAAGCGAATCGCTGCGAAAGTACAGCCATTGGGTCCTCGATTTTGTCTGCATTAAAGACGAACAGATCCTAAAGCTTAAAGGAAGAGATGCCTATCAATACTTAATTTTCCAAAGATATGTCATCTACTTTCTGACTTTACTCAGTTTTGTCTGCATTGTTGTCGTATTGCCGGTCAATATTCAAGGAAATTATGGTTCGAATTGTTTCTATCGATTGTTTTGTTATCTAAATGTTGTCTATTAATAGTGGGAGAGACCAAAGCATTCGGCAAAACAACGATAAGTAATTTGGATGAAACCTCGGACTTGTTTTGGATTCACGCCGTCCTCTCGGCTATCATTATCCCAATTGTATATCATTTGTTTTGTTTCAGTCAAATGTGAGATATTTTTATTTTATTCAGGGGGTCTTTATGATGAACCACTTCTCCAAAGTTATCAAATCGGATGAAGAACTCATCACTAGAAGAACACTTTTAATAAGAAGAATACCTAAATTTGAGAACACAAAAGAAAAACTAATGGATTACTTTCGGCAATCATTTCCCGATTGTCTCATATCTGGCATTCAGTTGGTCTACGATTTCAAGGAATTAGAAAAATTAGAGCTCGAGTTCGGGAATGTGTCGACGGCTAAGCAATATTGCGAACAATACAATATACAATCTAATGGTCACATAACAATCCGACCCTATTGTTTGGGGCAATTGGGGTGTTGTTGCTGTTGCTTCTGTCCCACAACTGACGGCTTTCATTATTATAGCGAAAGTCGGGATAAAATCAGTAATGATATTAAGAAAGAACTGAATAAAACATTTTCCAGTCCTACCGGCGCTGTTTTCATCACTTTTCAGACTGAAAAGCAAGCGATGGAGTGAGTCTTCCCAAACATTAATTGATAATATCTTCTAAACAAAATATTTTATAGAATCTATAAATTTCTGAAGCAAAGACAGGACGCCTTCCTTTGTAGTCATTGTATTTCCAGAGGAATCGATTGGATTACCGGTTTTTTCTATCAGAAAGAAGTAGATTCACTTGAGTTGAGCCGATGGCAGGTGTCATACGCTCCCTATCCCGATGACATCAATTGGAAAGACTTGACCGTTGACTACAAATGGATTTGGTTGAGAAAAGTCTGTATTTATTTGTCTCTATTCGTCATATTCTTCTTTCTGTCGACGCCTTCAATACTTTTAAAAGTTATGGAATTTATTGCGAACCAAAAATCAATTAACGAAGGAATCGTTCAAATCGTAAGAATTTCTTAAATTCTCGAATCAATTGAATCAAAAAACATGTTATCTGTGTTTTAGCGCTCGACGTGGACTGAGTTCTTGAGTCCATTGCTTTTGATGTTAATGACTATAGTGTTGCCGATTATAGTGATATTCTTCTGCGAACGGCTGCCTTACAAGACTGTCAGTGCACTGAATCACGCAGTTATGTGGAAAGTATATATATTCCTCGTAATGATGGTTATTATCCTCCCGTCGGCCGGTTTTCTCAGGTATTCATACATTTCTATTTGATTGTTAACAGAAACTTATTGACACTATTTATTGTACTTCAGTACCAATGCTTTGTTGGAGAACTTCTTTACCACCAATGATACAAAACGTTTCCGATGGCAGTGTCTGTTCCCAGTAGACAACGGCGCCTTCTTTGTCAACTATGCACTTCAAGCCGCCCTTTTGGGAAATACCGTTGAGATTCTTCGGTTACCCGAACTGTTTTTATACATATTTTATTATCTTTTGTCCCGTTCTTCTGCCGAATACAAAAACGCCAGAAAACAAGTTTCGTTTGACTTTCCGTTTGGTGTCAGTTATCCACGATTTTTACTCATATTCGCGATGGCGGTCACCTATAGTCTGGCCTGTCCTCTAATCGCTCCGTGCGGTCAGTCTCCTGATACTAAAAAGTTGAATATCTAGCAAAATCTGACACTAATGTTTGAATTTCTAGGTCTTTTTTATATGATATGTAAGCATATTGTGGACCGGTATAACATATACTACATCTATACACCCACTAAAATCAGTGGTCGGATCCATTCGACGGCCGTCCTCTACGTTCACATCGCACTGCTGATGATGCAGTTCCAAGTATTCACGTTTCTACTGATGCGAACAAAGAGCTCAAAAGTGACCGCTTTCTCAATGATTGTCTTGTTGATGGCTGTCCTGGTGTTTGCCGGCCATTGCTTTTTCCATTGGTTTACAAATATCAATCACTTAACTTATAGTGTAAGTCATCCCTAAATTCATATTGAATTCCAAATTTAATTTTATTTATTTGTATTTAAAGGTGACGACAAAGTTGACTAAAAAGTCCAAAAAGAGAGATTTCTGTGCCTGTGCTTACACTCCACCCGTTTTCAATGATCTAATCACTGACGGCGTCGTCACCAAAGAGGACTTCAAATAATGGCCCGAATTCTTAATTAATGATCTTTGACTCGGATCGCAAAAAGCATTCTTCACTTTATTTTATTTGTTTTCATTGTTTTTGTTTATATTTCACTAAATATTATTTAATTTAATCATATATTTAGTAATTTTGTAACAATATATGAGTTTTAATATATACTACGTTTAGTTTCTGTTATTTTATTTAACAAACGTTTAAATTGTTTTCCAGTGTATTATTGAATCAAATATTGGTAATTGAATACTAGATTGAATTATTGCTGTGCTGTGCAGTCAGCCCTATCCTTGGCAAATGTACTTGGCTGAAATTTCTGTCCATTTCTAAAATAGAGGCCCTCTTTTTCGGGCAACTTTTTAATGGAATATATTGATCGCTATGTGAGGTCTGCCGATTCAGGTCTATTGCATTTCTTTGCTTGTGGTCAGTGTCTGAGTCCTGTTTGATGAAGTCTGAAATGGTCTCATTAGGGCTTTCATATAGACTTTGGTTCGGATTCTTTGATTTTTGAATAAACTTTTCCAACATTTGATTGTTGAGAAGATCTCGATTTCCGGACAATTTCCACAAAATTAATGAAATACAAATTAACGGAATAAAGAAGTAAACGATTATATCGTAAACTTCTTTCAATCGAATTGGATTGAAGTCGCAGTCAGTGAAGTGAAATCCTTTTTCATTGAATTCTTTTCCGTCTCCAAAAAGTATAAAACTGAGCGTCTGTTTCACAAAAATCGGTGTCTTGTGGTCTAAGCGTCGGGTTATTGCAATCTTCGCACTACAGGTGTCCTTATCTTTGTTATCTTCATCGAAAATTAGAATAGATTTTGAATCAATAAATTCTTGGTAATTAACATCACCATCAAATATGAGTTTATTAATAAATTGTGCAAGGCACGACCGCAATCCCTCGTAATACTCGGTCGTATCATTATTGGTAAGATCAAAACACTTGTGTTTAATACATATGTAAACGGCCTCTTCCCTAACCTTGTCACTAATATATGATTCTTTTTGTTCTGGCACATAAGTATTGTTTTCTGGAGACCAAACTATTTGAACAGTTCCACTTCTTTTAAACGAACTGTGGGTTATAATCTGAATGAATGCCCTAGTGGAATTGAAATAAACAGATCTCTTCTTTCGATTATTAATATCTGTGAATATCATTGACTTCGAGTTATAACTTAGTTTCTGACGAATATCTGATCCAATGATCAAATAGTCGCCGGAATTTACATCCAGTTCCAAATGTGTTATATTTATGATAAAACCGTATCTTTGATGTGCAGTTCTATTCAGAATCCATGTCTGAACAGTGTTTGGCTTATAGTCAAAGCTCAGGCTTTTATCAGTTTGATTGTCGGCGTTAATATACTCTGTACTCCAACTGAACTGTAATTCAGTGTAATTTAATTCAAGACTGAAAACAGGATTAATGACGTCTTCGATGTCATTGTATTTTTGAGTTTTAATCTTTTCTTCTGAAGTGTTTGTCGTATCGACCAATAATTGTAATGTTATTTTGATTAATCGATTATTGAACGAAATCTGTTCATTCATACAATTATTTTTGAATACATATATAACCTGGTTTTCAGTATCTTCTATGCTGAAACTATTGTTAAATCCAGCATGTTGCAATTCCAAGTGCTTTATCGATATTTGATTGAAACTCAAAGAATCCGTTTGATTTATATAGAAAGTCAGGTTCTATTCCAGTAATTTTACAATCATTAGTAAAGTTATAGTTCTTTGCCTTTCATCCGCTACTCACTCGATCCGAGTCTGTTTTGTCACAAACAATGCAAATGTTGTCCGAACCATTCAGAGAGATATCTTTCTCCAAATAAGCTGTTTTGGAACCACAGAATTTGAAACAACATTCAATAGAAATCAGACTCAAGAGAAATATCAATGAAATGATTTCTAAAATGATTGATACTATTTTGCTTATTTTCATTTTGATTTTTCACATTTTTTCTATTTTTGGTTCTTTTCAATGCGTTTCTTTATAATCTATCTTATCTTAATTGCAATTATAAATGACTTTGTAATTATGAAAACCCAATAAAACCAGAAATGACTCAGAATATATATTTGAGGCCTGACTGAAATATTTTATTAATGCAAAGAATTTGGTTTGTATTTATTTAAGCGCAATACATTTTGAACAGTTACTTCACAGTTTGCTCAGGTCTGCTCAAGGTGGTATAGTATAAATACCCACTAGATTTTGTCAAACCTCTGCCAGACTCTCCTAATTTTGGCAAATTTTTGGGAATTTTTCCCAATTTTTAGGTTTTTCGACAAAATTGTCATTGAAAACTGATGAGTTTTTTTTGGGGGAGGGGTTCAGACTTTTCTTAAATTCGACAAAATTTTGGCCAAAATACTCTCCCCTAAACCCCTTTTTCTTCTCATCCCTGGCAAAGATGTGTTGCAAAATACTTTTGGCTTTTTACGAGTTATTTTTTGTTTTCATCAATAATGGGCTAAAATTTTCAACAATGTTTCGAAATTTACTCTAATAATTGAGTGACAATTTTTAATAAAATTAGTCCATAGCCTATGGCTCATAGCCTATGGCTCATACTATGGCTCATACTATGGCTCATACTATGGCCCCTTTTACAGACCTTAAAGTTTTACAGACAGAACAAACATTTAAGTCGATTTTGAGGTGGTTTACAGCTTTCCACTAACAGTTTCTTATTTATAAAATCTTAAATAAAATATAAAATGATTAATACAGCAAACTTATTCCATTCAAAAAATACCACTCAATTTCATTATTATACAATATATTTGTTTGCTTGAGCACTAATAGCTAGAGCATTTTTTATAGTGGATAAACGGTTTCTGAGTCGAATGCGCGTAAAGTTAATTACTGATCAAACAATTTAAAAATAAGTTGCTGTTAAGTTTTGGTTATTATTTTAAGAATTAATTTAGTAGAAAATTTTATCAAATTTTACAAATGTAAATGCTTTAAATGTCCTGTTCAACAGTGTCAAATTAAAGGGCTTTTACTGTCCTTTCAATGCGGTTTCGATCGAATATTTAGAACCGAAACTCAAGCTGTTGTTTGGCCCTAATCTAAGCTAACGGCCATTTTTTGGCCGCTCGCGAAACAATTGAGAACTTTTTTTCCGGACATAACTTATTATTTTGAATGTTCTGATTATTTCAATGTATAAAACATTGGAATAAAACTTATATCCTCTTAACTACAATTGATTTATACGCAAATAATTAACACCTAGCGCGTTTGACTCAGAAAACCATTTATCTAATTTTAAAAAATGGTCCGCTAATGGCTTTCGAATCTATACTATATAACGTCATATGAGTACCAGTTTTTACGCTTCGAGGCCAAGTCATGCCGAGTACTGCCGCTCTAATACAATCACTGCGGCAGTCAATAGCTGTAGACTCAGAGCAATTGCAACCATTGTTCACATTAGACAACCACTTCTTGGATGAGTTAGAAATCAAAGAACATTTAAATAGAATTTGTTTCCTACAAACAACTTTCTCTTATTCTTTAATCCCTGGATAAACAAAATTCAAGTTTAATGAACTGTTAAATTTAAGCTCAAAGAGTTGACTCTGGGATCAGAACTTTTTGAACATTTTTATTCAAATTTTACCGTATTCCCTCACATTGTACGGCATGCCGGTATAAGTGAATTTAACCATTTTCTTAAAAAGGGTTTTATGGTGTCTATCGGCATGCCGGTATAAAGTGAGGGAAATATTTTTATACTATTACGTGGTAATTTTGTTTTAAACATTAATTCTTTAATTTAGTTAATATTATAGCAAGTATAACTCGTAATATAATAAAAG
>JAQIWP010000415.1:0-26546 GCA_034695525.1 Euzetes globulus
CTTTTGGTAATTATAGTCAGAATATTCTTCATTGGCGACCTGGTACATATCGTCATATATGGTGTCATCCATTCCATTCATTTGAGACGCGTTTGACTCAGTTTTTCTTCTTTTGATTAAAATAAGAACCAGTAATAGAATGGCAGCGATTGTCACGATTATGGCCACGAATATTATTATTGGTAACATAAGATTGGTTGGCGTTAACGGACCTGAAATATATGATAATATATATCCTGTTTTCTGTTTTTCAATATTCAAATTAATGGGCATTTACCTGATGCTGATTCTTTATTGGAATCTCTACACACGGGCCATGATTGGTCCCAGGTAGAATTATGTAGACATGTGCGCACAGAATCGCTTATAAATTCATGTCCAAACTTGCAGTTGAAATATACGGTCGTTCCTTCAATGGCATACCATTCAGTTTCGTTGAGAATAAAAGCATTTTTTACAGAACTTATTTCTTCGCCTGAATTATCCAAAAGGAGTGGACAATGACTTTTGGGTAAACAGAGCGGACTTCCCGCCCAATACTGGTTATCAATACAATCGTGAAACTCCTCTTCATTTTTGTCGGACACTATTGAAGCTGAAAAGTTTGGGACTTGACTCACATCAGTGGACAGTTCGGTATCGCATTGAATTTGTTGTATCTCGTCTAATGGCATATATTTTGCAAAAAGGGGAACGGGTGGATGGCCACAGAACTGAAGTTTGCTCAAATAGACCTGATGTAAACCAATTGAATCAATTTTCTGATTGCCATAAGTTATGAAACTAATAGTCAGGGGCTTGTCTAAGGCTTGGTAACTGCTTTCTGTGCACCAGAACCAGAATATTTTGGCCCATTTCTGGCGGGTACTAAAATCCAGAGAACAGGTCCTGTTGTCCTCACTTAATACGATGACATCTTTAACGCGAATCGCATCGATTTCATTGATTGGGACTTTGTATTGGGTTTTAGTTTTAGGAATTCTTACATTAAGTAAGAAAAAGTCAAATACGATAGCATTTGAAAATTGGAACCACCACTGGTGTGGGCGGTGGGGCTCTGAAATTAATAGAGCAGTTGCATTGTCGTCGTAATATGCAACAGGGTAGTCCTCAAACAACGTATAATTGCTTGCATTCATGTCCACAATTGTCTGATTATTAGACAAATCAATGACTTTAATCATGGATAATGGATTGGTGATGAAGTTGCCGCAGGTAGAGCGCCGACCAATCCACTCTCCGGACACACACTTTTTCACTTGAGTTTTCGTATAGAGTTTATCGTACGGACAGTTGTATCGGACTTCTTCTCCATCATCATAGATGGTCTTTTGCGGCTCGATTTTGGTCTCATAGGGCAGACCAGGGAATCCACATCTGCTCCCAATTCGATAACATTGAAGAAAATGAAAAACATTTGAAATTAAAGCAAAATAAACGCAGCTTTTCATAATTAAATAAGTAATTTTCACCAAATTATTTATATTACTGTCGCGACTACTGTTCGTTCAGTCAATAACATTGATTTCCTGATCGCTTTGGAATTTTCGTTATAATTAAAAGCGGATTCCAATCAATTGTCTCTTTTTCCACGAATCATAGCTCTAGCAAAGTTTTAAGGATTAAATCCAACAATAATTTCCGCTAAAATTTGCCAGTTGTTTGTAAAACTATTTGTAAAGCTTTTTTAATTTTAGTTTAGAGCAATTTTGAAATTTTGAACCTATAAAAATTAACATGTAATCATTTTTGCTTGAATCAAATTCAAAGTCACGCCTTTTGAAATAAACCGATAGGATGTGTAAATTTGTAAAGGATTTGATTCAATTATTCGTAAAAAAATAGATCCGTATTAAAATAAATGTGAAATTTAACATGAGATTAAAGGGTCGAATATGTAGTTAATTATTAATTGAATGCTTGTTTTGCACTTGATTTGAATTGAGACCACTCAGAGTAAATGATTTAAGGACCACCTCTTGATTGACTAATTAGCATAAAAATGATCGAAATCTTAGTCTATTGAAAGTGAGTACTAATGAAGATATCGCACACAAAAGACCATTAATTAATATCATTGGAGGAGGAGAACAATAATTAGCAGTTTTTTTGCTGAATTGTCTCAGAATTGTTTTTATAACTGAGAAATGAAAGCACGAAATATAAAACTTTTATTGAGATATCTAATTGTGAGCAAATGTCAGAATATTCTTACAGAAATTGGATGTCTAAACATAATTAAGCGATTCTTACTATAAAAAAATAGAAAAAAACATTTTCATATACATAACTATTGATGTATTTTTTTCTCTAAAGTTGTTGTCTTGTATTCATATCTATAGACTCTATGAAGAAGTTCTAATAATTTATTAGATATCAAATGACAGTCGTATTCCTCACGAATTTCAACTCAACTGTAAGTTTAGATGAATTTATTGGAATAAATGATCGATATTTTACTTCCAATTATAAGATTAGAAAATATTTAATTGTTTGACGAAAAGAATCGTTCATTTATTAGTTTAAGAGACTTAAGAGAAGTTATCTTACGGTCGGAACCAAACTATGATTTCTTTATCTTCAATTTTATGGGGAAATACCGGAAGAATGGAAGACCTGTTGCTGAGTATGGACACTCAGTTAAGGCTGTATTTGTGGACAATACAAGAAATGAATGCAATACAATGCGCGGCACAACTCCAGAACTCCGCTCGCAATCAAATCTGTAAGAAAGGTGTCAGTCATTACAAGAAGAGATGGAGAGACAGGTATATCAAACCCGATTCGGCGTCGCCTAACTTTGAAGGTATGTTTAGACTTTTTACAGACAATTGACTTTTTTTATTTTGTGAGAAATGTCTTTAAAGAATCTTACCTTTCTTTGACTTTTGTCAACATATGACAGATCCACTGAAGAAGATGGACAATTTAGTTAACAATTGCCACACTTACGATCACGTAATGGCATTTAAGAAGGTTCTGTCCCATATCGTTGAAGAGCCAAATCCGTTGCAGCAAATTGTTGATGCAAAGTATATTCAACTCTATTAAAATCTAAAAACAATATGACCAGTGGTTATAATTAGACGATAAGCTAGCTAACTTGTTTAAATTGAGTTATAATTGATTTATAATCGATAGTTAGATTTGAACAAATATTAGGCTTTAAGTGTTCAGTGATTTATATTTTGATAACATATTGTAGTCGAATAGAAAATATTGATTTAATTGTCATTCTCTCAAAACATTATCCGTTTTCGTAGAAATTGTTTTCAATTTAATAACTAATTCAATATTACCACTAATTATATGACTATTTTTGGACTTTGACTGTACTTTTCTTATAATTTGCGGTTAAATCAATGAATTTTATTATTGTTTTTTAAAAGAAAATCGACTGATTTTTAATAAATTTAATCACAAAACATGTATTTTGAGTAAACAACTCTTTTAAATAATTAATTGACTTTAAATTTAATGATTGCTTTCATTAGAAATGGTTTCAATCAAAATAGTAATGAAATCCGAATGAAATTCAATTCAAATTAATTACAAACCAAAGGATATATTAATTTGATTTCCAATCTTTTGATGGATATCTCCAAAGCAATTGATTGACCACTTCTTTGAAGTATTTGACGTCTGACTCACTCTTAAAATAGGGGTCATTTTGGTTGTCGTATTTGATTGAGTCAAATGAGTTATGGCCACAACTGATGTCAGTATTTTGTGGAACACTTCGTTTCTGTTCTTTCTGTGGACTAGACTTTTGATGGTCAATGACTTTGTGGTCACTATTTTGATCCGACATTTGCTTGATTTGAGTCAAATTGTCGACAACTTTTTCGGTTTCTTTTCGTTGAATGTAAAGTCTTTGATTGAGTCGTTCCTGGCTTTTAGCTGACTGTGAGCCCCCTTTAATACGCCTGAGTTGACCGCCCGTCCAATTCATAATTAATTTGAGGGAACAATTGATTGACAATTTGTTTAATTGAATTTTGAAAGTCGCTCTCAAACAAGAAGTGATTGAATGACGCAATGGTTTCACTGAAATATACGTCAAAATTGAGTGAAAAGTTGTGAAAGCAGTCAATGCTTGCATTCAATGAAACACTTTTGGCTTCAAATTCGATGTAATTTTTGAATAATATTTCAATGTTTTGTTGAAATCAAATCAGATTTGAAGTGAATTATGTTTTGAAATGATTGACAATTAAGTGAAGTCAATCCAAACACTAACTTAAGATCTGATCAATGGCTGAGTGATGGCGTCTTCAGATAACTCATTCCTGATCGGTTTGTCGCTGGCGTTGAGCTCATGTATCTTCATTGGAATCAGTTTTATCATTAAAAAGATAGGTCTGATGCGAGTGTCCAGTCGGGGCCTCAGAGCCGGCAGCGGAGGCTTCGGCTATTTGAAGGACTGGGTCTGGTGGACGGGACTGGCTTTCAGTAAATACTATTTACAGTTTAGACATACAAACAACTAATGATCAAAAATTGTCTGTCAGTGGGAACGGGTGAAGCGGCCAACTTTGCTGCCTATGCGTTCGCACCGGCATCCCTGGTCACCCCATTGGGTGCTCTCAGCGTTTTGATTACTGCCATTTTGGCCAACCGTTACCTCAAAGAGAGGATGAATCTGTTGAGTAAAGTCGGATGTATTTTATGTCTGTTGGGATCCACTGTTATTGTAATCCATGCGCCAAAAGAGCGACAAATGGATAGTTTGGACGCAATCGGATCCATGCTTTCGGAGCCGCCGTTTCTCTGTTATCTGATTTTTGTTTCCTTCACTTCTTTCCTATTGATTGCATTCTATGGACCCAAATATGGTTCAGAGAATGTCTTAATTTATGTTCTCATCTGTTCGCTGATCGGTTCCTTATCTGTGATGTCCTGCAAAGGACTGGGAATCGCAATAAGACAGACACTGACACAAACCAATCAAATGACAAACTCATTGTTTTGGGTTTTCCTCATATCAGTCATAATAACGGTTTCCATTCAAATGAATTATCTGAACAAATCTCTGGACATTTTCGATACTTCAGTCGTTACTCCCATTTATTACGTGTTTTTTACCACTTTTGTGATAATCGCTTCGGCGATACTCTTTAAGGAGTGGCACTCCATGACCGTCGACAACATAATCGGCAGTTTTTGCGGTTTCCTTATTGTCATAATCGCTATATTCTTATTGAATGCATTCAAAGACTTTCAGATAACCTTTGAAAGTCTGAGATCTCATTGGATGCTAAGAAGAAGAGCCGCTCCGCTCAACGACTTGGAATCAGTCAACGAAAGTGAAGCCAAACTGCTGTCATCAGAGCTCAGATGTGATATCACTCCCGGTTTAATCACTTGGACGGCAGCCGATGAGGACGAGCTCTTCAATCACTGAATTAGACGATTAGATAGTTATCTTAAATCCATTTACAAATTAAAGGCAATTAGAATATAAATACTCGAAAATAATTTAAATTTTTAGTGCATTTATAAAAATCTTTGAAAATCTCATATTTTATGTCACAAATAAATATCAAAATTAAGGCATAATTTAGTTAATAAGCAAACAATTTATTGCAGACTTCGGTCGTAATTCTGGTTTCGTTAAAAACTTTGGGAATTAGACGTCATATGAATTGCAATGATTTTGTTGAAAGACAATTGACTTTTAGTGAGTACCGGATATGATGGGACAGTCGGTACTCACTCCTAACCTCATCCGCCAGCCGTTGGACCGCAAGAGCGAGACGGACGGTATCCAGAACCAGAGGAAGTGCCCATAAGTGGGTTAAAACTGTTGTCTCGAAGAGGCTTTGAGTTTCTTTTGCGTAAATCACTAATGGATTTGTTTTTGTCAATACTTTTCTCTAATTCTGATAATTCTTTCCTCTTTTGGTTCTGTTTTTGGGCCTCTTTTTCTTTAAATTCTTCCATTTGTTTGTCATATAATTCTTGTTGTCTACGTCGAGCCCTTTCCATCTGTTCCGCACGGCTGGACATAACCTCTGGATCTATTGACAGAGTAAAAGAGCTTAAGAAACAAAATGAAAACGAAGTTAAGAATTGATGAGACCTTCGTTTCGTTGACTCATTTGGTGAACAGTTTTCCTCAAATATTTGTTCCAAACAAAAGCTGATCCGACGATTGCGGCCAATATATACCACCCATAAGCTGATAGCAGATCCGTTACTAAGTCCATGGCGTCAGTGATTATTTGGGGGTCTTTGTTCTTAAGGGTTGACATCCAGATTACCGTTGATTTGACAACAAATTAATAATTAGTTAAACATTTCCTCTTTAAATAACAATTGAAGTGTGCGTTCACTGCAATACATTTCGTGTTTATATACATATCGAGACATCTGTTGACTCGCTTTCACTTTTATTTATTTTGCAAGTTTTAGATTCTTTAATTCTTGGTCATCAATCAATTGCTTACCAATAGTAATGAAACAGAGGTCTAATAAATGTTTAATTCATACTTTTTCTCATACATTTAAAGTTCTCAAATCTATTACTCAGATTTAAATATTTAGCTTCCAAACCGACAAAAATTGGTCTATCTTCTTTTAAAGTGGATGCTTGACATATCTGCAGCCATCATTCGTAACTTAATACTCCTGGAACACTTTTCCTATTAAGCCAAGGATAGACTGTAAAATGAATAAGCCTTGTTTTCAAGGGACTTGTTTTAAAAACATTACAAATGGTAGCTTATCAACCTTACTTTTAACCAAGAAATAAATTTAGAAGAATTTGGAAATAAAGAATTGTGAGCAATATTAGAGAAAAGGAGGGCAGAGAATAAGTTTTGATAAAATGTAAAAATCATTTCTTTTAGTCTTTATTTAAGTAATGAATTACATAATGGAGTAGAAGATCGTAACAGTATTTATATTCAGTCATATTCTCGACCAGTTGTGGTCTATGTCTTCTCACAGTACGGACAGCATTGAATATGTCGACCTCCCGGTGCTGTACCACTTGTTCCATGGCTACATTGGCTGCACAGTAGACACCGGCCCGAGACTTACCGTTATATGAAATGACAACGACGGGCCCATAATTACTCCTTTGCCGCCATCGCTCGACCATGTTCATGAGTTCTACCAGGGCGTTCGTAGATGTGGGCACTTTATGCTCCTGAGGCCAACATGTGATTTGGAAGAGTTGTGTTGTCTTTGGCTCGGCTTTGACGCCAGCCATCAGTTCCGTGAGTGAAACCACTTTTTTATTAATTTTAAAAATCCAAGACTTGATGTTCGGGTAGTGATTGTGAGACATCATCTCAACGGTAAAGACGGGACCGAACTTCTGTTTCTTGACTTTTTCGTTGGGCCAAAAGGGAGGATATGCACTGTTAGGCGGAGGACTGCCCAAAACGATCACAGAATTGCATTCGTGGTCGTAAATGAGTGACCAGACATCTCCTATGGTCTTCTTCATTGGCCATTCGGTGACAATATATTCCTTAGAACGAGTATATCCGTCGACAAAGACGGCGTTAATATAGTCTGTGCTGTCATTGCTTTGGAATGATGAGAGGTATGGACGAAAGTTGTCGGGCGGAACGATAGACACGTCTCTGTTTTTATCCCTGTTCTCAATGCGATGACCACCGGCACAGTCACCAATAGTAGGCCTGACTGTCATTTTGATGATTTTCTGATATTCGCGTTGATATTCATTTTGATTCATTACATTCTTACTGGACTTGAATTTCATTTGTTGAGATAACTCGTCCACTGGAAACCATGTTTTGCCACAGAAATAGGCCTCTTCCAGAACATCGTACACGAACTTGTACTGATCCTATCAATTGAAACTTGATCATTCTTTCTTGTTGATTCAATGGTTAGGAAAAATGTTAATTTTGTTTGAATTAGCAATTAATTGGCAATTATGATAGCTTTTCGGTGACATATTTTATAAAACTCTGTTCTGAATAGTATATAATTTGCTTGTAATCTATGTACCTTTGGTGCTTTGGTACCTATGGTACTTTTCAAATGAATTTCATTTACTAATAGTCTCGGTTGGGCACAGCACATTTTAAACAATGTTTTATTAAATATTTCCTAGTAAATTTTTGATTAAGAGGTCCAGATTATTAACTTGCATGTAATTATAAAAATCACTACATCTAAAATGACTTAAATAGGTAAATTATTTATAGTTTCCTATCTTATAGCCTGTAATGCAGGGATTTACAAATAAGGTATTTTCGGAATACTTCTTGAAAAAATACCCCCTCCTAGAAAATTTAGAATTTAGAAGTTTAATGTTTAGCCATCCCTCCTGTAAGCCCTTACTACTATAAAAATCATTATAGACTTATGAGTTTGTGCTCCAGGAATAACATAATGGTATAAACTCTCACAGAATTGCATAGAAAATGATTAATAAAGGCAATTGATTTCCTATGGGTCCTAATTAGGTGTGAAATAAAAGTTGGTAGATTGAAGTACTCTTATGTTGAAATGATTGACTGTTTGCTCAAACGTTGCAATAATTGAAGAAATATTTGAGAGACAATGTGAGTGAATCAGTGACTCAATTGGTAGAGTATTTTCATTCAGAAATTAATTTAAACAAAAGTAAAGGTTTAGAAGAACTGATAAATTGATTGATAGCTGTGTCGCGACTCTGAGTCTGTTGTAATGATTGCTACACTTATATTGTAAGTATAGTTACGATATTTGGCAGACGTCCTAACACTCACCACATTCTCAATGAGACATTTGCGCGAGTGCTTCATCCGTTTTGCGTAACCGAACACATCGTAGAGGCCGTCATCCTCTGCCAACTCCAGGTTAGAATCAACGCAAAGAAAGGCACCGGTTCTGCCGCAGCCATCGCTGCAGTGAACAATAGTTGGTCCCATTTCATCAACTTTTTGGTCATTTAAAACTTCGTTCATATAAATGCGAACTCTTCGGCGAAATTGTAGCAAAGAGTTAGGGAATGGACAGGTATGTGATGACCAGTTGTGGTAATGCAACTGATATATAATCCTCTCATAATCCTCCTCCTCCTCATCCTCTTCATTGGTCTCTTCTACTTCTTCTTCAATGTCTTCCAATTGTTGGTTGACGTCAAAGAAGGATTCGTTGTGAGCGGAACGGAAGTCATCCCTGGAAAAGGTCTCGGCTTTGGACAGATTTGCGTCACTATAATAGAAGGTCTCGTTTTCCATGTTATCAATCAATGAATTTCTGTTCGACTGAGTCGTTGACTTAAAACTGTTCCGACTTTTGGAAGACTTAGACTTTCTTTTCTTGAGTTCATATTTTTGTAACTTCTTTGCGATCTTATAATTCAAAAGGAAATCAGAGAATAATGAACTCAGAATTTGATCCGAAAGAGTGATGTCTGGAAAATGCTTACTATTTCATCGGGTTTTCTGACTCTCAATGTTCTGATGACAAAGTCAGCCAAAGGCTCTTCACTAAGAAGTGTCACTTCAATCTGTCCGTACATTTCAGGCTTATTCTCTTCCATAGGCCAGTACTGGCAGCACATGACCCGAATAAAGTCAAAAACCTTCGTCAGCATAACAATAACGTAAGACTTTTGTTCCCAAATCATGCGCCAGAAGTCATTTATAGTGAACTCATTGGGTCCCTGAGCGGCGATATAGGCGTTTGGCTTAAGAATACTCTACAATACATTAGATATCATTAGACAATTAATTGTAGTCCTCATCGTTCGAGAATTCAACTATTTTTTGGCAAACAAATCACTTTTCAGATAAATGTTTGCTTCACTCACATCAACATAGGATGCGTTCACATAATCAGAATCCGGGTCCTCCGACAGATATGACAACACCACTCGATTGAAGTCATCTTCAATGCAATTGAAAATTTTTTAAATTTCATTTTCGAAAATATATTTGCGTCTAATTTGATATAAAAGTCTATTTGAGTGAATCAGACGTTCCCTAAACTATTTTAATGTCTTCCCAGAAGTACTGAAAATCACATTAAAATTTCAAAATCAAACATAAAATTGCAAATAATTTACGAGAAATTTGAGATAAAAATACATTTATTGAGTAGAAGGAAGATATTCTGAATTAAAAGCAAGAATTTGAAGGAAAAAAGTAAATTGACATGACTTACAGGGCAAACACTTTTTGGGGTAAGTATTCTTGATTTCATTGGCCTCTTTGTTGCCGTGTCGGGTACTGTGTTTGGTTGTCGTCTCGTTTTTTGACGCAAACTTTACAATAAAAACAAGAAGTCTTTTTCAGTTTTATTTAATTACGAGATCAAGAATTTGCGCTTAAATTTGAAAGTGTTTTCAAAAGCACTTTATCTGAGATTACAAACAATTGAAAGGTTTAAATCAATTAACGTCAAATACAAAGTGACAGGTACTAGATAAATAATCTACTAAAAACTGATGAAAAGATATAGGATGAGTTATTGTTAATATGTCAGGGATGATGCAGAGAATAATCGTGGCTTTCATTTGAAATTTAAATATTTATAATTTAAAACAAATGCAACTTCTCTTAGAATTCTAACAAAACCATGACCATTTTTTTTAAAAAGCTCATGGTTATTAAATCACCAGGAAAAAGCAATACCGGTATAAATAATAGTAGTTTATGTCTATTAGGTTAGAGTTTGAGATCGAGGTTAATATGGATTTGTGTGATTGTATTAGAAAAGACAACATCAAAAAAATATTACATAAATTGTAATAAAAAATCAAGGTGATTGATTGGCAACACTGTAGTCAACCCATCACTAATTGATTTTCAAAAAAAAAATTTAAACCAATGAAAAGCAAATGTATTTTATTGAAAAATATTTGAAGAGTTAAGTGTAACTTGGGCAAATATGGGCAAATACAGATCAGAAGCAAATTCTAAATCAAGAAGAATCAAATAGACCTGGTCACTGATCTGCTCTAAAAAGAATCTTCATAATTTAATAAACTTACTGAAAGAACGATTCACTTGATAAAATTACAAGAGGTAATATTTTAACTAGCTAGCTAATTTAAATAGCTAACTAACCAATGATTGGTTGGAATTTTGCTGCCATTCCTCAATGAATTCTTAACATTAAAACTGCTTATATTAGAATTATCAGTCAAAACTTAACTATCAAATATAAAACAAATTATTTCGATGCAAATCGATGTTATTGATTAAAATAAAGTAAAAATTGGAAGGTTTGACTGTATTTGAAAAGTGCAATTCAAATAAGTGATTTACAAAGAGTTGTCTAATTATTAGAGTCTAATAAGAGTAAGACTTACATGAAATTCAATCTTAAGAAGTACTTCATATTTCCTGAGCAGTTGGATGTGAGCATTGAATTTGCTGAAGTCGATGGGAGTCTTAGGGATCAGTTTGAAGGCTGTCTGTGCCTCGTATTCGAAGGGAATTAAGCCACTGTTCAGAACCGATAACTGAATTTTGTTTAATGTATTGACTTTTTTCTTACTCATTGTGCGAAACACTTTATAATATTTCCATAATTATTAAGTTTCAAATCTCAACTCAAATGATATTTTTGTCGTCAACTCTAAAAATAAACTGAAACTTTTTGAACACAATTGTCGCTTAATATACCCCCAAAAATTTGCATACAATCAAACTTGTGTTTAGCGTACAATCGCTAAATTCAATTGTGTCCTACATAAATTGAAGATTTTAGACTAGACAATTTAAATTTTATCAATATATTGAGGAACATTTTGCAGATGGCAACAATAATCTTGGTTATAATTTAAGGAATTTTAAAGAATTTGCTAAATGAGTGAACTTTAAGGAAAAGTTTAAGACTGAGTGCAAAATATTTGTTTATAACGACATCTGTTGTGTCGGAAACCCATTCAAAGCCAAATGCATTTCACATGTTTTCAGTTTTTTTTATTGATTTTTGAATTTTAATTCGTAATTCAATTAATTTGATTTGAATGATGTCTTCACAACCGTCTAAGAAGAGAAAGCACGAAGAAGTGACCGAGGACAATAAAAACAAACTTAAAGACCTGAAACATAAAGACAAAGGTGAAGAATCGGATGACAGCGATGAGGAATCTGAGGACTCCGAAGAAGATTCTGATGATATGGACAGCGATGACAGTGAAGGCAAAGAGTTTATAAATAAAGTATTGTTTGAATTTTTATCCAAATTCAAGTCATTTTCATGGATTCAATGGTTTAATAGGAAATTGAGATCGATTTCAGTGCTTATCAGCCGATCGACGAAGACTTCAATGGCATTAAATGTCTTTTGTCTCAGTTATGGCTCAAAGAGAAAATAAATGTCTCGGAATTAACTCAACTTCTTATCGATCAGAAGCACATCTGTTCTGTTCTTCAAGTAGTTTCTGATTTTTTAAATAAATGGACAAAACATTTAATTTTATTATTCATTTGCAGCAAGAAGTAGCTGAAGAAGAAGAAGACAGTGATAAGGACAGCGATGATGGCGAAGACGAAGACGTGTATGGCGTCACATCTGTCATACCTCTGGCAGATTATTCCCAAAAAGATTGTATTAAACAAATTCAAAGCACATTAATATCTTATTTACCGAAAGATAATGAGATCCGCAATAAATTGGCGAATAGTTCGGCGAAAATTGGTTTTGTTGTCAACGAGAGGTTCACTAATTTGCCGCCAAAGATATCTTTGCCGTCATATCAGCAGCTGATGAATGATCTGAAGTCTGCCAAAAGTGATAAACAAAATAAATTAAATCTGGAGTTCGAGTCGTTTCTAATGGTTTGCAAAATACTGAAATCCAAACAAAAGAATAGTAAGAAACCGTTTGAATCGCAACTGATTTATGTCAACGCAGAAGAAGAGTTCTTCGACGAGTTGTCTGAACATAGCTTCGAATATAGTGTCGCAAAACAGTGCGATTCGGATGTCTTCGACTGGAAGGACGACAATTGCCTTTTGGAACCGTTCCGTAAAATATTGTTACTGACGAACGACAACTGGAATAAAGCTATCAATAAATTGAATGAAGAGTTCAAATGAATTTCAGAAATTAATTTGTTTTGCAATTGTTATCAGAAAATGTTAAGCGATGTTAATATTGATATAATTTATTTGACTTTAATTTTCAATTGAATTAAAAACTTTGAAAACTCAAAAAATGGTCTTTTCTTCATTCAATGGTCTATTTGGTGTTGTTTTGTGTTGAGTTAATTGCATTTAAAATACTTTTTAATGAAATAAGTTGTCGACTAATTACTGGAGAAATCAATGAAAACAGGTTTCACTCACTGACTGCTCAGTTTATGTCCACGTCTTATATGAATGAGTGCTTCAAATATCGATCGTTCGTTAAATGCATTCATATTTAAGTGAAATAAATTTGATTATAAAAGTCTTATAAAAGTATTTATCACAATTACAAACATATAATTTAAATTAGCTTACTACTTTGCATTAAAATCCATCCTGGTATTTTGACTAATATATGTATTTTGCTGAATATTGAGTTAAACCAGGATTATGGGCTGTAATTGACAATACATTGTAAGGAGGCAGGTCAACCCATTGAAGTAGTTTTGGTTAAGCTTTGCGCAGAGGCAGTACCTCAAGCAATGAAGGTCATCCTGAGCTGAGGTTATTGCTAGTTGAAAACTAAACCCAATACCCCGCCAATCCGATGTGCAATACCATCGGATTCGGCAATTTTTGGAGGCCAACGTCGGCCAACCATTCAAATTCAAAAATAAGGTGCACAAATAAACAAGCAGAACCTTTTAATATTCGGTTTTCTAAAAGGTTTATTTAAAGACAAATTCTTTTCAAAGAAGAAAGTGTTTATTTTAATCAAAAATTTTTACATTGAGTATAAAATGGACGGCCTTTCGGACATCGATTTTTAGATAACTTTCATTAGTGTCCTCTCATTTGTTCGTCAATTAATTTAATAAATAATAATTTTAAAAATTGTAAGAAATTCTTGAGTCTTTTGGTCCGGAGTCTATTGCGTCGGTGTTTCCTGAAATACGAATTATGAGTAAAAAATTTGTGATTTTAAATGAAAAAAAGTGAAAGAATTTACGCCAAAACATCTGTCCGTATGTGAGACCAGACTTGAGTATCGGTTGAAAGAAATTTTTGATCCAATAAATAATAATAATATTTAATAAGATTTTTATGGCACTCGAGTTGTTTAGGCTCTTTATAAGTATAACATTTTGTTGTAAATCCGAATAAACTTTATTATATTTTCAATACTTTTAAAGTTAAACCATATTTTTCAAGAAACGAACCATTTTTTCACATTTTATGTCCACAAAAATATAAAAACGTTTCGATACGTTGTTTGGGTTTACGCCTAAAAATCAAGTAAAGAATAGATGAAAATAAATATAAACTTTAAGGAATGTAATAAACGAATGAATTTAAATCGTTGTTAAGTAGAGAATAACACTTTATTTCCGGCCTTTAAATGCCATACTTGTACTCAAAGACGTGATCCGACCATCTGATAGACAAATATTGTGTCGGCTTAAAAATTCATTCAGGGGAGCTTTTCATTTTACGGTTGGGGGGGGGGAATACAGCCCACTATTGGCCATCTCTGACCCTAAAGTTAAGACTTGCAAGAACCTAATTGAGTTAGTTTGAAAAACTGCATTTTGAAAATCCATAAAATTGAATAAAAAAGAATATATAGACAAAAACTTAGGGCACAGCAAAAAAAACTTTAATCATAGCTTAGCTAGAACAAATAAGCAAACCATGATTTGAAAATTCTATACAAATAGTAAATAGAAATATTTGCAGTTTTTTTTCTATTAAACATTTATTCAATTTTGAAACGAAACAAAATAATGGTTTCGTTTCCAAACGATTGGAAAGAAATGAAATGAAAACTAAATAGTTTTCAATTTTTCAGTTAAACGAATTCGACTAAAGATGTTCGTCAGGCAAAACCATTTTGGCCCTAAAACAGTCTAAAACAGTCTATTTTGAAAGACTTGGAATTGTTTCTAATTAGTTGTCGTTTCATTGCATGCAATAGTTATCTGATGTTTGCCTAAAGTTTTCTATTGATTTCAATTAATGGGAACTTTATTTTTAGATCTAATCTATTGATTGAATTGAAGCCATTCGACTGATAAGTTTCGATCAATTTTTTTAGTCGTTTTCATAGAAAAAGTTTGAGACATAAAACTCAAACAAAACTCCTTATTATTAATGCAATGAATAATCAGATGCGACAGACTTTTGGCAAAATTCAAAGACAGACTCCTTTTTGAAATAATTGAAAATACAAAACATATTTCATATGAAATGACAAGAATATTGATTAAAATATTAATACAAAACTCACACAAATATAGTTGTGATGAGCTCTTCATCTGCAGTGAGTCATAGAGAGTCTGTGCTCATTGAGCGGACACTGTTGTTGCAGTTCATCCAACAGTTTCTCTTCGAGGTCTCTGTCATCGACGGTAACGATAAGAGTTGCCGTTTGCGGTATTGATTGGGAGGCATTGGCACAGTTGGCACCGTTGACACAGTTGCTCAGTTGCATATTAGGCATATCGGAGACAGCGCTCTGTATCGGATACGAGTAAATATGAGCCTCACTTCTGGGCGCTCTGGGAGTCCTCTTAACGGTGGCGTATAGCGGCTCGTCTATCATTCGGGCCGCGAAGTCGCCATTCATTTTGGGCGCTGTCTCTGTACCGTTGGAACAGTTGTGCGGAGTATTGTAAGGCGAGTTTGTATAAGTGGAACGACCAGATTTGCACGAATCCATGTGCGACATCTGCAGCGAGTCCTGTTTTCGGCTATAAATCGAGCCATTGGTCGAACTCTTCCTTAAGACGAGAACAACAATTGCTAAAAGTATGACAATCACCAGCAAAGTGATGGCCACTGGAATCACAAGAGAATATTCGTTTATGTTATTCGTTGAGTGTTTATTGGAGGTGCCTCTTATCGTATGACCAGATGCTGTGCGAGGGTTGAGCTCATGGCTATCACTTTGTGTTGCAAATGTATATTCAGCTTCTGATCAGACAATCAGATCGAATGACAATTAGTTTGAGTTTCGAATAATTTTGTAACAAATGGACACTACCTGTGAACCCGACCTCATTATAAGCGGTTATTTGCAGCTGATATCGAGTGCTGGCAATCAAACTGTTCAAAGAGATCTGCCTTTCATTGAGGTTGTGATGAATTTCCATCCATTCCCCGTTATTTGTGAGCATTCGGTAACGTATTTTGTACTTGGTGATAGGACAGCCTCCGTGATGCCAGGAATCTAAGTGAATAAGAGCTGAGCTCCTGTTCACTGTCACTACAGACAACTTATCGGGTGCCACAGGAACTGACCTACAGTTTAAAGTTATAGTTTGTCAGAAAGAAATCAATTTGAAAAATGACTTTGAATTAAACAAATGCTATGATTTATGCGGAGCTCAAAAAAAGACAAACTACCCGTCAGTCTTAACAGTGACGATGTCTGAAGGCTCTCCTCTACCGATCCTATTGTATGCAACCAAATAAAACTGATAACGAGTTCCACATTTCAGATCAATAGCCGTATAGAAGGCCTGTTGGCCCACAATCCGGATCTCTTTCCACTCTGTAGACGAATCCTCCCTTTGAAATATTATGTATCCATCGATTGGGTTATCGTCATCGACCACCGGATCCCATGCTAAGTGAATCGATGAGCCTGAGCTACTCGTCACTTGGATTTGTGGTGATGTCGGGGCATCCATTTCTGGCAAACGATATAATTTGTGAAATTCAGTAATTGGTCGCCCATTTGATAATCAATATAATACCTAAGGTTTGGATCTTTACTTCTTCAGAAGATGGTCCTAAAAAAGCAAACAAATTGAGAGTTAGTGCCAAAAGAAAAATATTTGAGTCGATATAAGACCTGCGCCTTTAGTGTTGAACGCCTGGACAACGATTGAGTACTGAGTGTTTTGTTTTAATCCGTTTAGAATGACTTCTTCTCTGTTTCCGTCTCTAATCTGTAATGTTTTGTAAACGTATTGACTCGAAGTACCGAACATTTTATATCCGATATAATAGCCTCGAATCACTCCATTCTGTTGTTCCCTTTTTGGCGGATCCCACGTCACAGCTATCGATCTCGAAGATATTGCTCTCACTTTTATATTGATTGGCGGACCTCCCGGTGACTCTTCTTCGGTCATTGCCTCAACAGTTCTAAAAAATAATTTAGTTAATGGACTTTTAATGAAAAGCGACTAAAGACTGGCAAATGAGTTGAATACCTGCTCGGATCACTTGTCCCGATATGGTTCTCAGCAATCAACCGGAAGTTATACAAAACTGCGGGTTTCAGACCCACGATCTGACCGATTGTTTCTCCACTTGGAAAGGATACATTCTGAACCGACATCCAATTGGACGGGTCTGAGCTTTGTATGCCTGACCTGAACTGCATGTAATAGTTAACTAGGGGCGAATTGCCGCTATAAGGTGGAGACCATGAAATCTTTATCGAACGACTAGTGATTTCGAGGACCTGTAAGTCTTTTGGAGGGTCGGGTGGCTCCTGAACTATGAGTTGTATATTAGTGTCGTCGTAACCGAACGAATTGGAGGCCAAACATGTGAATAGAGAACTATCTCTTCGATCGGCTCTTTTAATCAGGACTTCAGACACAATACTTTTGCTATTAATAGTTTCACTCAGTTCGTAGCGGTTGTCTGAAGAGGTCGACCCCATTGTGTCTGTGTTGGAAATGACATCAATCTTTTGCTTATCGCGAGTCCAAGTGATGGCAATTGGTTTGTCACCGAATGCCTCACATTTCAGTTTAATGTTATGCCCCTTCCGTACCATTTCTGCTGTGAATTTGGATTTAAAATGAGCTGCAACTGAAAAATACAACAAAAATAGTCGTCAGAATTGAGACCCAATTCAATGCAATTCGCAAACTCTGGAGTAGAGAGTAATCGAAAATTTATAACATTTCTAAAAAATGGAGGAATTGAACAAAATTTTGATAAAAATTTCATGTCTTTCGCATTGGATTTCAGACTTTATATAACTTTATAGAAGGGATGAAAAACTGAAATAATGAATTAAATTTAATCGCTTCCATAAAAATATATTATAAAAATGCTATAAAAATATCAAAATTATATCGAAAGAAAATAAAGTTCAATGAAAAGTATGGGTCAACTCAACAAAAAATAATAAACTTTCTAAGAATACATGAAAATCGTCAATACTTTTTAAAAAGTCAAATATTTTAAAGTAAATAATTTATTGGAGAGTTGTTTTCTTCAAAATTATCATAATGTATAATTCAGACTTACCATGAACACTGATTTTGACTACTTTACTCAATCCTTGTCCAATTCCATTTTGTGCCTGGCACAAGTAGAATCCTTGGTCTGTATCTCTGGCTTCTTGGATCGATAGGGAACCGTTTTCACAGACTTGAAGATGAGGTCCACTAATGATAGGCTTGAAATCGCGCGGTGTTTGACCTTTTGATTAAGTGATTCAATTAATTATTCGGATCGAAAAAATATATCAAAATTTTCAAAGAGTAGGGAATTACACGAAAAACAAAAACTAATTAATCATTTATGAGATCACATCTAATCCTTCATAATCTGGATATAATACTCAATTCTAATGAATTAAGTTTTCAATTTTGAAATTAGTTTGAAATCAAATCCTAAAGGACTGGAAGACTGTGTACACAACCTTATAATGAAATGTTAAATTTTTTAATAAACTAAAATCGAGTCGCAATTCTCCCCAAACTGTTGAATAAATTTTCATTCATTTACTGTCATATTGAATGAAGAATAGCACCAATTCTGACATAAAGTTTTTTGTGTGTCTGAGTCTGAAAGTTGTACTCAACGGCTAAGTTATGGCCTTTTGTGGTAATAATGACAGAGAAAGCAATTTATTTGATTGAATTAATCAAAATTATTGGACCAAAATTATGAGTCCAGTCTCTTATGGAATAAGAAAATCAAATAATTTATTGAATAAAATATTTATGATATGATTATATACTGACTCGAAGACGATTTCGTCCAAATGATTCTTGGATATGGATATCCCTGAGTGGCGCAATCGATAGTTATACTTCTTCCGCGAACTACAGACGCATCGTTAGGCTCTACTGTCCAACGCGGAGGCACTGAATGCAAGAGTCAAATGGATGTTAAAATGATATATTATTTACATGTTTAGCGAAAGTTCATATCAGACGCCGTCATAAACTGCCCAAAGGATCAGAAATATTGAAAAATTATGGAAATCTAATGCTAATAACCAGTGATAACAAGTGTGAGCCCATAAACTGTGCCTGAAATTAAAACTAAGTGTCGTTTTCATTAAAACTTTTGTCCAATTAATAATAAATAATTGTTTCCATTTAATTGATGTCATAACAAATTGGATTATATTTCAGTCCCGAAATGAATTAATTGAAAAATTCTGGAAAAAATGGTCCATTTATTCAATTCAATAATTAGGAACCAGTAATAAGTTGGAAAAGTGCTGGGTAAAAGAGTCGAATAATTAGTTAGAAAGTGTGAGTGTTTACTCTCTATTAAGTATTGAGCGAAAGAGTAGCCAATCATTAATCTAATAAATATATAGTTATTGGAAGAGAAACAAAACCAAAAATAAGATATGAGACAAACTTATTGATGATAAAGGAGTGAATCTAACGGCCGATCCAATACTTGAAGAGGATTTGCACACAGAATATGTCTTATTGTCTAATATTAATGTTTAGTCGATATGTGTTTGTAAGGGATGACAGTTTTGTGGAGAGAGTGGGCATAATTGGGTGGATTGCATACCGTGAATGATCATTGAGGCCGTGTGGCTGACTGTGCCGGCAGTGTTGGATGCGATGCAGGTATAGTTGCCCTTATGGTCCAGTGCTAATGATTCGAATAATAGTGTGGATGAGTAATCGGCCACTTCATTAACGCGAACCCCTTTCTGTTGGCTAATGGGCACATCATCTTTGAACCACTGAAGTGTGATCGGCATATCTGTTCGAACAGAAGGGGACAGTCATTAAAAGGAAGTGACCGACAAAACCGTTATAAACGGCATAAAAGTTTTTGTCTCCAAAATGGTTCTCATCAGTGGAATCGCAAAACTAATTGTTTGTGATTTGTTTTATTGATAGTCAGTTTTGAATGAATGGTCGGTTACCTCCACTGCTAACAGTGCATAAGACGGACGCTCTCTGGCCTTCCCTCAGACTTGTCGGAAAAGAGAACGGCTCTATCACTGGCTTAACTGAAAGGATCAAAAGAGATTTGAGAAGCGGTTAAAGCGATTGGCGACCAATAAATCAATACCAATGATATGATAGCACAGATAGACATGCAATCAGATAAACAGACACAACAGCACAGAACCGGCACTAATATAACACAATAAGAACCGAAACGAAAAATAGCAGACAATTCAGAGCACAATAGAATAGACGGTAAAACTCATATCAAAATCAGATGCAATGAACATCAGATGTTCACTCACTTTGGACGCGAACATAGACTGTGCTCTGAGCGCTCTGTCCTTTCTTATTCTTGGCAATGCATGTGTAGAGGCCTTCATCAGTGGCTCTTTCAATGTGATAGACTTCCAGAGTTCCGTTGTCGTGAACTTTCTGGCGATGATTATATGGTAAGCGATGACCGGCTGTTGTATAAGAAGTTGGATTAACTGTTAGTCAATCAAAGCCTTCAATGATATTGTTTTGATTTTTATTTAAGTGTTGTTTTCTTTCTTCCCACTCATTTGTTGGCCGATTCTTCGGACAACTATTTTGTGAGTATAACCGTTCCTGATAAATCATTTTAAGCTACCATTACTTTGGAGTCGAAGAGGTATTTGTTACGTTAGGGCTAACCGTTTAACAGATCGATAAATAAATCGAAAACAGAACTAAAAAACTTGAGTTTTTCCTATTCTGTTCTGTTATTCTGTTCTGTTATTCTGTTCTGTTATTCTGTTCGGTTATTCTGTTCCTTTTATATACTCTTGTCTTATGTTTTTGTATAACTTTGAGAAAGAAAATTGTTTTTTCTGTTTCTGTGGAACGAAAATAAAGTTCTGTTTTCTTTAAATGATTGAGTCTTTGAATGAAATATGATTTTGATTTAGTGAACAGACATTCAGTGATTACCTCTTTCCCAAGTAATGCTTTCCAATGGGTAGCCACCGACCGGACACCTGACGATTAATGGTTCACTGGCCACGACTGTGATATTCCTCATCGGTCTCACGACTGGCGGTCCCAAGACATTAATTTTGGCCGAGTGTTCAATAGTGGCCAAACCGTTGTCTGCTTTGCAGGAATAACTGCCGCCATCTTCGACTCTGACATTACTTATGTTGACATAACTAATAACGAGTCCGTCCTTTTGATTCGGCAGTCAATGAGTAATAGAAATAAAGAAATAGATTTTCGTAATATTAGTCATATTGAAGGGCTTTAGTCCTAATCTGAGAGAAAGTCAATCGTTTAGGTCTTACTTTCGTTACATAATCCCCAAAACGAACTCTAAAGCTCTCAGGAATGGGAGAGTCGTCCAATTGCCAAGTGATCTGTGGTATTGGTATTCCACCAGCGATGCACTTTAATGATAGTGGAGGACCAGGCTCAAGGGTTTGAGTAGAGAAGGCTTCGCGAAACTTTGGCGGATAATCTATTAAACCGAATAATATTGACGTTTAGTTCAGACATAATCACCAAATAATTTGATGTCTGAAGACATAAAACTTTATCGTTAGCTTCAATATTATTTACATAAAAGTTGTGGTTAATTCATTAAAATTTAAACATGGTTCAAGCAGATACAAAAAAAATTTGACAAAATCTTGACTAGATAAATAATTTTGCATTTTGTTAAACTGTTTTTGAATTATTTTTGTTGTCAAGGGTGAATCATTATAGATTTGATAAAAGAGTGCCGAAATTAATTGAAAATTTCGAGGAAATCTGTTTTGGAAAACCTAAAAATGTATTCGATTACTTTATTTCATAAGAATTGGTAAAAATGATTATCAAATTCTTTGAATTCAATTTTGAGAATTTTTTTCTCCAGAATTCATTCTCTGAATAAAATGATAGAAGAATTCAATTATCAAATAAAATAGGGTTTCATTGAATTAAAGGGAAAATCTTAAAAAACGAATAATAAAGCGTAGAAATGTTTGGGGCAAATAAGATAAGAAACGATAAAAAATGTAAAATATACTTAAATTTAATTCTAAAGACAGAAAACTTGAAAATTCTGTCTTTGAATAACTTATTTACTCTTCTAATACATTATGTTTTCGTCTATTCAGAAGAATAGAAAAGTTTTTTATTCTCCATTTTTATATTCAATGGAGAATTGAAAACTGCGATAATCTTATAAAATAAAATTGAATAAAGACTTATAACATGCAAACTATTGGCAAACGCATTGCAAACTCAATAAAATGAGTTCCGAACGAAATTTCCGTTTGATTTGGTTTTTTGTGAGATTTCAAAAGGTATTAAAACAAAATTCTTTTAATATGACATTTGAGATAAGAAATCATTTCAAATATTTGAATATATGAAGACTTAAATACAAGACTTCCAAACTTTTTAAAAGAGATAAGACCTCAGAGTTTCTGAAATTTAAATTGAATTCAGAGAAACAAGAAAATAATGTTTTAGACATTTTGTTCGTCTTTAGAAAATTCTATATTCAGACAGATATTAAGCGAAATTACATTGTGGAAGCATATAAGCTTAGAGGAACCCTTGTTCATTTTGACATCATGATTTCACTATAATTTTAATCTGTTCCTTTTTATCATTGAATTTCAAATTGAATAAAAGGCGGACGAAATTCAATCTGGAAATAATTTTTGTGTTTTGCTTAACAACGGTTTAACTCAATATATCTGTAATATTAATAACGACTTAATTGCTTTACTCGCTTTCAAAATAGTAATTAATTAGTAGATGGAAGCGTTGGATGAGTTAGTAATGGGTGCGACTCTAAACTCCATTCGTTAAATAATACATATTGGAAATGAGTCACACATTTGTGAGGAAAGGCTGGTTGAGATGAAGGGAGATATGGAGAGAGGGAGAGATGCTGTGAGAGCACAGACACTATGTTCTGACTATAAAATTAATTTCTATTGAGTTTATTGCTGTGAGCCTTAGACTGCACTCAAATTGATTCAAAAGCACATTAAGAAAGGGATCGGAGAGACCGACGACAACAGCATTTCAAAACAGATTCTGTTATTTTCATTTCTGAATTCATCCTCCAATTAGAAGGCATTTTGTTTGGAAACTTTTTAATTATCACTTATTTGAAAATGGTTTTAGTCATTAGAAAATTGAGTGAAAATTTTTGAGTAGAATTTAATTTTTAATTCTCTTTAATAACTTTTGAAAATAGACATAAAATTTTGAGATTAGACTTCAATATTGAAGTGGATTCTGGAAAAACTCAATCATTAGGTAATAAAAGTTTTATTCGCTTCAGAATGCTTTCAGTCTTTGCTCTCAACTCTTCCTCTGGAATGGAATGCAATGAAAAGAGTGGTTAAGTCGATGAGAGGAATGTAATGACATAAATAGTGGCATAACTTTACTCGTTGTTCACAATGTTCTGGCGATGTTTAGGGAATGTAAATTACTAATAAAAGTTAATAGACACAATTCGACATGATTGATGAGTTAAGCATGGACAACTCAATGCTATTTTACACACAGAATGGATTCTGTTTACTTTCAAGAGTTTGGTATTTACTTTAATTCATCTAAATTTTAAACTTTGCGATAAATTTTGAAAAATTGGTAGAAAGTGCTCAGAAAAGAGAAATTTCTCATTTTTAAAAATTTTATTTGGAATCTAGTTTTGAATGGCTTTCAATTTAGAAGTTAAGCCAAACCCGAATCCTAACCACTGGTGCCCTTAATCCAAAATAAATCAAATTTTCAAAATATAGATTCCATGAACCTATTAGTCATTGAGTTTGCCTTTAAAGGCATTTATTGATTGGAAAAAACTGGCAAGGTGATTAAATTGAAAAATTCCTTTTTAAATATGGAGGTGAAAGAGAAGCCGATTTGAATGAACGATTGATGCGATAATAATGCGCTCAATTAATAAACAAAAGCAAACCGTAAGAGAAATCAATTGATCAAAATGTAAGTAACAGTGAATTAAATGGACTGCAGATAAGGTTTGAGATTAAATGATTCGGACACTAATGGAAACAAATTTAAGTATAACTTATATCCGTAAATAAATAATATATAAATTTTAGTCACACTTTTCGTTAAGTGAGTGCATATGACGTGCAAATCGTCGCCACATTAGACCAGCATTTAATTTAAAGTGCAGTTCTATAAGCATTCAAAACTAAAAACTTTACTGAAAGCACAACTTATTTCCGAGTCGTTAACCGGAATGTCAGTGTATTTTGCAACTGAGCAATGGCTCCGGCACTGGCTCTACTGTCACTGAGGATAATAAATGCATTGATTTTGTACATAATGTATGCACCGATAGGCTCGCAAACGGCCATACATTAGAATATATACTCTGATTAAGTTTTAGAGCTCGGCTTATGTTTAACTTTTGTCGATGACATCTATTTTCACAACAAATTAGTGATGAATATAATCTATACTCAGATTCAGTCAGACATCAGTTCAGCCGACAGTTCTTATCGCTTGACTTCTAGGAATCCAATTGAATATAAAGTATTTGCTTTAATTCGCCAAATGATTGAAGAGATTCGATGACATCAAAGATATATATAATTGATATTAATTTTGATTCAACGGAAAGGATCGCATTTCAAGCAATCACTCATTCATCCATTAATTATTCAGATTTTTGAACGAAACTCGAACTTCTTGTTTAAAGATATTTTGAATGAAGTTTTTTCCTCTTTTGTCCTTCAGTTTTGTTAATAGTATTATCCAAAAAACATACACAGAATATGACAATTGCTTTGTATTCCAACTGAATATTTGTTTTGAGGATTACAATGGATTTTGGGTTCAATTTTTTTTAACTTTCTATCCTTTGGTTGTTTACATAGAAATCGATTTATTTCAGTCAAAGTCATTGAAGAATTTGCTGAGAATTAGTAATTCTTTGATGTTTAGTGTTTTGAATTCATTGAATTGCAATCGTGTCATATATTTTCTCCATTAATCAATCTTTTGATACGGCTTTTTGAACATTAGAGTCATTCCTTTAGCGCTCTTTCTTTTAGCACTTCATTCAATCGAAGTTTTCTCGATTTTTCACAAAACCATTCAATACATGCCATCATTAGTCGGATTATAAATTAGTTCATTCATTAAGTGCTTTCATTCAGAAAATTTTGATCAAATATTTTGAGCGTTCAATAATCGAAACGCAGAGGAAATTCATTAAATGTTTAATAAAAATATCAAAATTTGTTTGCGTTTTATAATTTATGGCTCGGATTAATCCAAACGTTATTAGAAATGGAAAATATTGATGACAAACAGTTATGTCATATTCAATAATCGTCCAAATAATGTACGGAATGTCAACAAAGGGAGGAAATGCAAACAAATCAGTAGCGAAGGCAGAGTTGGGTCACAAAAGCCAGTAATAAATTGGCTTCAAATGGAAATTAATATTAATAAAGACGACAAGTCTTTCGTTTGGCCTATTCTTTGATCGAATTACACGATTTTAGTCGTGAAAAACACGCGATTAGTCCTCAAATACATGACATAAATATTTTATATTTAAAAGAGAGAAAAGATGTGAATGACTGAAAGGAAAGACAGCAAAAACCAGAACTTATTTCACTGCAGTGTTTGGGCCAAACATTTGAATGTCTATCTCTTATTCTCTTTTGTTGTGTAAATAATGTATCGCCGATTCTCACTCTTATATTCCATCTTTGGTTGAGAGTAACTGCTGAACAGCTTTTCTCATATATGTGTTTCCTTCGTTGTCCCCAATTCTTCTCATTCTCTTCTATTCACAAGACTTTTCTCTCAGTTATTCGTTATATAATTCACGAGAAATTCTATGAAAAACGGAATAATATTTGACTCGTTTTAATGAAATCCTATGCCATTAGTTGTGAACACAAATAATTATAAATCAGTTTGTGTTTTGATAACTGGTCTTATTCTGTGCTGAAACTCAGCTATCATCGCAAGACATTTGAGACGCTCATTACTATCACGACTATTTGTAAAAGAGTGGAAGCCCTGTCCTTTGCTCGTTATCTGTTTCACAGGTTCCGCTTCTATTCAAAAATATAAGTGAAGACCAAAATGAAAACTCGTTCTTCTTTTGACAAAATATCGTTTGGGGAACAACACCACCGAAAGTGCACTCCAGCGTACACTATGAATGCCATCTCATTGAGTACCTCTCGGGTCATATAATAAATTGAGGCGATTCTCCGATTGTCGCTCAACTCAATAGCGGTAGTGTTGTCTGTTCTCTCTCTCTCTCTCTCTCTCTCTCTCTCTCTCTCTCTCTCTCTCT
>JAQIWP010000416.1:0-26477 GCA_034695525.1 Euzetes globulus
GAGAGAGAGAGAGAGAGAGAGAGAGAGAGAGAGGTTTGAAAATAAAAATAAATGACAGTTTAGAACAAATTTTTCTCTCATGAAGTGAATTATTTGAAGCAATTTCTTATAAGAGTAGAGAAGAAGTTGTGTTACGAATGTTGGATAAGAAATATTTTGCACTTTTTTCATTTCGTAGAATTTCATTTTGCAATTCCTCTTCGTTGAAGGAAGAGCTGAACAAATTCTTGGGTCTGGGGTTTGAAAGACATTCGAAGAGATACCGAAACTGCAATCGATAAGACCTGAGGCTTAATTCGATTGCTTTTAATTCTGTGCAAAATATGTGATCAAACAGTGCCGGAGAGTAAATACTAAATGATATTCCGATAATTCTTAACACAATTATTTTTCTATGCTATTTGAATGGCAGACATTTTTTAAATGAATATTAGACTTGAAAATCGAAAAGATTTTGAATATCAAAATAATAATAATAATAAACATAAAATCCCTATTTTTGTGCGACAAAACCCATTGGTTTCTATCACTGAGAAATTCCTAGTTTGAGACGATGACTACCAATACAGAGAGGTCTCGTGTCGTTCGCAACATAGATCAAAGACTTATAATCAGGAATGCGCAGGGGACTAAACCGAACCCCCCCCCCCATTGATTCAAAAAAGTATAATTTATATGGTATTAAATATTAGAAAAGCGTTGAAAAGCCTTTTTTAAAAGTTTCCGGAAATTTTATATTTTTAACAATTTAACAGAAATTCGCTTCAATTGGTCTTATTTTAAAGGAATTAAAAGTGGTAAACAAAAAGACCCTTAATTTTCTGAACTTCGAACTTGACTCCCTCTCCTACAAAAATGTAGTAAAACCATTCATGCTAGATTGCTTGCGCATCACTGTTTATGATTGTGAGCTATTTTAGAAAAACATTCGCAACAAAAGTTTTCTGTTATGTAATAGAAATAGAAAAATGCTATTCAGGGAAGAAAAGACAAAAATTGAATACAAGAATACGAAAACATGCGATCCTTTCAATTACATGTATAACGATAGCATTAAGCTCAGGTCACAAACCCTATATTTACCTGCAAATGAAACTAGCTCTAACTGTCATGCCAATACAAAATTCAATTGAATTTGATTGTAGATGATAGGAATTTTAATCAAATTCAACTGACCCATTTTTCAAATCAACTCTTACGATTGGAAAAAAATTAATAACATTTTCAATAAAACGATTTTTATGTTTCATTTATTGATTATTATTAGGAAATATCCAAAGATATCAGGAAATGTCTTAATGTATGAAAGGCACAGATTTTGCAAAAATTCTGTTCATTTCTGTGTTGAAACCATTTATGTAAAGGATATACAGATCTGGCAAAACATTTGCAAGCATTTTTGGGTTCAACTTTTTTCAGTGTCCAAAATGGTATTTCTATTGAATCTACGATTGAATATCTATTCTGAGCCAAACGTGTCACTGCTTTAGATTCAACATTACATCAAAGTTGTCGTTAGTTTTCTTTGTGGGCAAAAAATTGCAACTTTTTTATATGTATGGAAAGTAGTGATCAAAACGAATGTATTGATAGAAAGACATGTTAGGGATGAGTCGAGTGGAGAGTTGAGGACAGGATGTAATGCTTTGAAAATTGAATACTCATTTCTCCTATGACTGACCATTGGATCTCTTTATAGACATTTTGGATTAAAGTTTCTCTGAGTTTATTGAAATATATTTTGGCTTCAATTTTGTGTAAATTTTTATGTTATATTAGATTGAAAATTGATTTTCTTTCTGAGAATTTATTTTATTTCTTAAGCTGTAGTTTCAAAGGACTGGTCGTAAAAATTTACTACAGATTATAAAATCAATTTAATGAAATCAATTTTCTTTGCCATGCTCCTATTTCTACCCAATCGGATAAAATTCGCTTTATTTGGACTGAATATTGCAAAATCTAGTCACATGACACAAAAAGAAATTTCTAGACTAGATTACCTTTGTCAATCATTATAGTTATGGTAAACTTGATGGACATAAGGATGAAAGTTTATATTCATTGTCCTATAAATATCAAGATTCAAATTTTATAATATATTTTTAAAATTAATTGAATTTTCAATTTAATGAAAATAAAAATAATTGAAAAAAATAAAGTGAAATATGTTTAACAAATAGAAATTCAAAATAAATGCAGTTTTCCTTTGAATTCAAATTCCGAAGTGAAGTGATTTCTTTATGTTTAATATTTGACTCTTTGAATAAATAAAAGCTGAAATCTGCAGTCATTTTGTTTCTATGCATTCATTTATTTGTAGTTTTTAGCGTTTTTATTACTATTATATGTTTTTGTTATAAATTGGAAAAATATATAAAATTTAAGAAAGTTTTCAAAGTGTAGTCAAAATAGAAAACACAGTACTATTGAAATGTTAAAAAGTGAGTCCAATTCTATTGAGATTTAGAATTGAAGAATAAAATGAAATAGTAGTGAAAGTAAGGGAAAAGCATCACAACAGTCAAGGAATGGGATTTTAAGAGAAAGCCATATAAAAAATACATTCTATTTCGGGTACACAAAAGAGAAGTGAAATTCAATACTTTTGTGTTTTGTCTGCAAAAAGAATAAGAAAAGTATTGTATAAATTGGTTATTCTAATACTCTCTCCCTCTCTCTCCCTCCTCCCTCCCTCTTTCTTTCTTTCTCTCTTTCTTTCTCTCTCTCTTTCTTTCTCTCAAACCTAAATTTTATTCATTAAAAAATATATTCATTTAAATCTGAATAAGATTTACTTTAATACTTAAAAGAACTTACAGTTTACTCACACAATAATATCCTTCATTTTTAAGTCTTATTAATTTGAAAATAGTCTTTGGAAATGTCTCTAGATATATGTGGATATTTATATCTAGGCCTGAAAACCTTAGTGAATATAATTCATCAAAATTTAGTTCAAAAGAAAGTAAAAAAATATTTGCTTTAATCAAAATTCAGTCTCAAATTGTGTTCAATGAATAGAATAATTTAAAATCAAACATAAAATCAAGATTTCATTCATTGGAAGGAAAATTTTTCTTTTATCCATCTATCATCTAAATAGACTTCTTGGTCTTTTTATTGAAGTTTGAGACATCACCTGACCTAGTAATGTTTGTTGTTGTATGTTCGTTCGGTGCACAGTTTAAAATTAGAAAAACTGGAATAGTTTGGCAGAAGTGTTGTCTCAATCAATCTTAAGAACCATTTATTCAGTATTTGTTTGCTTTGATTAATGATGAAAAAGGAATTCACGATTAAGTAATAAGATTTAAACGAGAATTACTTGTATTCATGTATATATCAAACGGAGTGACTATCCTTTTGTGTCGAGAAAAGAGTTTAAGATATAAGGCATGGAATAAGTGAAGAAAAAAATTGAAAGTCAGGCATCAATACATTCAGTGCCGGTGCAGAACATAGAGGCCTGAAAAATACATCAGTGTGAACAGCCCGAAAGGAAGTCCTATCACAAAATGATTTATTATGATTTAACGGCTTTGACAACATTAGACCCAAAACCAGAAATCAAATACCGGCGCTCACAGCAAAACACAGGTCCTTTTAACTCTTGCATAAGACCGGACCTTAAACCTGGGGAAAAGGTGTTTCAATTCTCATTTCCTTTCAATGATTCGTAAGTTTAGATCGCTCTCAAAAATGCCAGTTCTTAAAATGTTTGCCATCTCTGAGTGAGGTCACTGAGAAAGAGTTTGAAAATTGGTTCGAAAATAAATTTTTCAAAATTGAACTCATTTTCACTATTTGTAAAATTCAACGATTGAAAGAATTTTATTTGTAATTCAATGAAGAAATTTATTTTTCTACAATATATCGAAGAATATTTAAAATCAGAATTCGGAGAAAAAATTCAATTCTTAAAAGCTTTTTGATTCACCAGAAAATTGGAATTTAAAGCAACTATTTTAAAAACCAAAATTTATCCATAGATTTGATTCAGTATTTTTTGAATTTATATAATTTCTTAGAAGAAATGTTTCATTGAAATGAAAATTTGAAGAAATGACTGCATTTGAAAGATAAAAATATAATTTAAATAACAATAATAATAATAATATACTTGTGATAAGATATTTAATTAAAACTCAAGACATTAAACACTAAATAATAATATTACTCTCGAAAGAAGTTTGGCTTAATTTTGATTAAAAATGAAAACTAAAAGAAGCAATTAATGCATATTTCATGATATTATGAGCAGAAGTAGATTAAAGTCAAGCTTAATTTACTAAATTATTATGCAAATGATTATTTATAAGACGAGATATTAAAATTATGTTTTAGTTTTCATATTAAAAAACAAAACAAAAGATTAAGTGATAGAAATGATAAACAAAAAGTGTAATATATCTGAAGACTAGAGAATATGCGTTAATTCAATGAAAGAGGGTCTGAAAAATATCGTTGTCTTACATGAGTTGCAATGAAGAATCTCCATTAAAGTAGACAAACAGTGATGCTCACCGTTTTAGACATCAATGGAAGGGTGAATGGGTGATTTTCATCAAAGGCTATTTCTACAATACTATGAAAGAGTTAAAATTCACCTGCAGCAACATAACAAAAGTTTAATCTAGCTCAAATTTCGAGAATGAATTATTTCTTCAATCCCTTTGCGCATCACTAATAGAAAAGTTGATAACATTTATGAAAACTTTTCTCAAATCTTATTCGTTATATTACTTGCAATTTAGTTAAGTGCAGAAAACGGAGACAATTTTTTTCTGTTAGCATCTTTTTTGGAAAATTGAACATTCATTCTGAGTTTTAAGCACTGGTAATTTCAGAACTGGACATCACATTTGTGTACAGAACAGGGAATTAAGTTTATTTTTCTCCTTTGATGAGAAGAAAAGGCGTTAAATTTGAGTTCATTTTCATTGTGTGTATAATAAATCCATTTGTATGCAAAAAACTATTTCAGAGTATTTTTTCAACACAGAATATTCTGTTTATTTTTCGTTGTAATAATAGTTATGTTAATGACAGACAAAAAAGTTATAATAATTTTGAAAGCTTTTTCAGAATCTCAGCGAAAAATTGCAAGAATAGAATAAAATTACTTTGAATTGTGAGCCGAAGAATACTTGAAATATGGGTTAAAATCTGAGTTTGAAATGTAGTTCAGAGAATAAATAAGAAATATTCAGCAGAATATTCAATGAAATTCTGTGTTTGTTCTGTTTGTTTGGTGAAAAATATTTGAATTTCAGCTCAAAATTTTGAAACTCATCACAATTTTATCTGATTTCAAAACTTCAAGAATAGAATTGAATGCAAAAATTGTCCAATTTTGAAATCAAACTATAATCAAGTTTTACATTAAAATTATCACTGAATGAAAAGAATTCATTCATCAAAAGGTGATTGAAATTTCAATTTGATTTCCAAGAAAAAGATTACAAAATGACTCAAAAATATTTCCCATAGAATTGAATGAAAAATTCATTTGTCTTAAGAATTGTTTTATGATTTGAAGTCATTTGAAAAGTCGTTGAAATTTGTGTTCAAAAACAATTTTCCTGAGTTTTTCTTACTTTAATAGTTGTTTAAATGCAGAATCCAAACAAAATTCTAGAAAATTTTGTTTCAAATCATTTTCACATATAAAGTATCGGATCATTTGAAACGTGAAAATAGAAATCACTTTCTTAAGGAAAAGTGAGTTTTATTTACACTCAAAATACACAGAAAAAATTGAAGGAAATACTCATTGTTTCTGAAAATCGTTTCCGACTAAGAGCTGTTTCATTATTATTTCACGAAATACTTGCACTAAAACCAGATGTTGATTAGCAAAGCAATACTGGAAACCGAAGAGTTTTGCAAAACAAATATCGGTCCGTCACTTATTCATGAGAACAGAGGGCACTCATTTGGGACATTCTGGGGACAGTAGTACTCGATCTGATCGCTAAATGTTTTAACACTCCAACAATTCTTTCGTAACCAAAGATCTGGTAATGATCTCAACGACACTAACCTAATGATTGTGTAATTATATTGTGTAACAAATAGGAAAAAAATAAGAGTTATTCGTTGAAATGTTTGCTCAAACTTTCCAAGACTTGAAAACTTATTTCGAGAGCAGATACCAAAACTCGAGTGCACTTCTCCTAAAACATAAGTCAATACTCAACCAAATCATAAGAAATAATAAAACTTTGATTATTCAGTTTGTATTCAATCAAAATCTAAGGACTGGAATCCCATGCCTTCAGAGAGTATGTGATTGAATGTTCAATTCATGTCATCAGAAACGCATAAATATATGGAAAATAGGGAAAACATAAATAAATTCGAGGAATTGAAGCGAATAAACATTGAATTTTAAATTTAGATTATTTTAAAATAAATAAAAAATCGTTTCATATGTTTTGATTTGTGTCGAAAAAAACGAAGAGAATTTCAAAAGAAAATCATAAATAATTTGAGTAAAGTTATCGAAATAAGCAAATAAAGACTGAAACCATAAACTCAATACTTTTCGAAAAATATTCAGATTTTTTTAGAAATTAATGAAATCTTTTCATTCTGTCCTCTAGTATGCAACGCAACTGTGAAAATTCAGTCCCTAACTGTACCCAAATATGTGGAGAACGGCACAGAAGACTCAATCATATTGGACTGCGTCTATACATTAGATCCGGTTGAAGACAAGAACCTTGTGGTCAAATGGTTTCTGAATGATGACCCAGAGCCTATTTATCAATGGATACCTGAGCTGCGAGCGAGACATGCCTCACAGCGCCTGCAGGGACGAATCAATATGGACTTCAAAGTCGTTACGACAGATACGTTGACCCAATACAGAGCGCTAAACCTATTGAGGCCAACCATCGATCTAAGCGGCAAATACCAGTGTCATGTGATGTCATTGGCCTCACAGGACTCCGAGGAAGACACTATGATTGTCTACGGTATGCAAAATACTTCCTAAACACAAAGATCATGCAAATTTTCAAAACCTTTTAGACATACATTACTTGAAAATGTTTTAAAAATTTTCATTTAATGTTTTTTCAGGAGTAGCCAAGGTCTGAAACCTAAGGGGGTATAAGGGTAGAGTTAAATGACGATTTTTCTTAGACCTCAGAAAGGGGTATTTTGGCAAATTCCCGACCTCAGGGTGGTATAAATGCTATACCCCCTCTGATTACCCCTGTGCTTTTTATACCCAAAAAAGAAAACCTTTAAAACAAATTTACCTTAAATTTGAATTTTATTTCTTTATTATCGATAGCTTCGGTCATAAATTAAAGTTATTGGCAAATAAATTCAGTATATTCTTGGCTAAAATCAATAAAAATTCCTACTCTTTGTTGTTGTCTACTCTTGTTTGCCATCGATTTTCCGATTCTTTCATTCACTTGAACTTAACTCTCAAATGTCTTCGCAATACTCTCTCCATTTCTCTCTCAAACCCTCTCTTTTGCTCTGCTATTCACGTCTTTCCTTCGTCTCTATTACTCATCTATTCTAAGACTCCTCCAAAACGACGAATTCTATATATTTTTCTTCATTTGATTTCCATTTCTTATATAATTTACTTATTTTTCATATAAATATTAATATTAATCTTATGAATGATCAGAGAAAATGTCATCAATTATAATGAGTGAACCACAAGAATATGAATTAGAAGAATATAAAGTCAAGAAATGAAGAGAAAAGCTATTCGAACGGCAAACGGAATATTCAGATGAAAAATATTCAAAATTATTATATCTATTATTCTTATCTATGAATTCCCAAATTTCACACTCAAATGAACCTTCGCTCAGAATAAGAGAAAAGACAGACATTAAGAGTAGAGTCAGTGCAGGAAAGGAAGAGAAAAATACTCTAAAATATGGAATCAGAATAAAAAGCTTTTGAAAAATAATAGAATTTTAAGCGAAATTCATGGGAACGGATGAAATTGAGTGATGGGTAACTCAAATGTCACGAAATTTTCATATTGATTGTCAATTCGAGTCATTCCAATAGAATTACATCTAAAATAGAACTCATTTCAAACTAACCCAGATTGTAACTCTGACCCTTCTATTTCAATGATCAAGATGATCAATCAGCACAACTAAGTTATCTATAAATTAATATCTATTAATAGCAATGTCATTTTGTTTGATTCATAGCAACGCCAAAAAGTTTTGACTTCAATTACACGCGAACTACAGATAAAGAAAGTCAATTAGCATTACGTACACGAAAGGGCACTCCTAATCAGTGGCCTCAGTACAAGCCAGCATCAGCCCAACCGGCGCTGGACCCCCATTACAGTGATTATGGTCAGCACTCATCACTACAACAGCATCACTCACAAAGAGACGCGCTGTCCGCCGAATGGATGCCAACCAGTGCTCAGCTTAGCTGTCAAGTGACGGATGTGTTTCCAGTGCCAGAAATTACTATATACCGAGTGGGTGACGACGGCAGCGCTCAAGTACTCACCGAAATTGACCAGAAGAATGTTAGGACGTCCGACGGCGCCTTCAATGTGACCGTCACCAGTGATATTAGAGATACGGAACTGTATAAGACCTACAAAAGTCACCGAAGTAATTATGAGTGTCTCCTCCTTTTGCCCGACGGAACCAAAAATAATTACCAGAGAAAGAAACGCATCACTTATCTCACAGGTTTGTGCACACATACGCATTCTTCCTCTGGACCAGGATCATTAATTAGCTCATATAAATTAGCTCATTAAGATTTGGAGAAAGTTTTCAAAATTGACTTCTTTTCCCAATGGAATATTCCGAGTAAATCTTAAAGCAACCAGCTCATTTATCTTGAACTTCATTTTGAAATTATACATTTATTTTGCTGTAATTTGAATTGTCTTCTTCTGACCAAACAGTGCTCACATTCTTATTGAAACAATCCATTCATTTTCTTTTAATTTAAAGCAAATAAGAAAAAAACTAAATTTGACTAATACGTTTTTACACAATTTAGCAAGGTGCAATACATTAATAAGATATGAGGGGTTTAATAAATATTATTTGATTAAATCAGGGGTAGCCAAGGTCCGAGACCTGAGGGAGGGTATTAGGGGAGGGTAAAATGGCGGTTTTTTTCTCAAACCTTAGGGGTGGTATTTTGGCAAATTCTCGACCTCAGGGGGGTATACATACTATTCCCCCCTATGGCTACCTCTGGATTAAATGCTATTTTTTGGTAAATATTTCCTCAATTAGAAGTAATCATTGAAATTGTCTCCAAGAGTTCAAGCATTAAAAATAGCCCTAAAACTGAAAGAAACGAAAACTCTTTTGGAGTCGAAACAAAAAATTAAGATTAAATGCAATTCTTTAAGTATTCATAGTCTGGTTGTAGTCTATAACCATTATCATCGATGCATTAAGACTTAATTAGACATTCATTCTAACGAAATGCAAACAAATCTTTTAGATAACTTTTTTTGTGCAGAATTACAAACGAAAAATATATTCATTAGAATGAGACTCAACTCATGGAAACCTCTGTGAAATTGAATGAAGAAATTTCTCTGTAATTTATTTTGAGTTCTTGTATAAAATTGTTAGGAAAATGAGCTCAAAATTGTCGGATGTATTGGACACAGTCAGGGATGGCTGCAAAAAAGATTCTGCTCGACTGCAATCAAATAGTGAATGAGTGCATACTATCCTTAAATGATAGACAACTAAAAAGAGATGAGCAAATTTTTGTTCAAATTAAAACTGTAGGTTTGATAAGTGACATGTTATGGTTTTTGTTAAATCTAGCTAAATCAGCCAATTTTTCTAGCTATTTCTATTTATATTTTAAAAACCAAATTTAATTCAAAAATAAGAAAAAACTTCAAAAAAGTTTCGTCAGAATTGATTTTTCATACAAATGATTATTTACGATTTTCAACTTTTATTTGGTTCTAGGCGATCCCTGGTTAACCCTATTCTTATCTATTTCTTCAATCCATAGTCAGACTAGTCTTCAGATCCATTAAAAGTTATATATTTTTACTCTTTTTCTTCGTTTGGTTCGAATCGCAAAGCGATTGGAGTTTTCAAAAAACTGATGTCTTCTCACAACAGCTGCTGATAACAGGAGAAGAAAATTTCTCGAAGAATAATGTGTTTTAAAGAAAAAGTTATATATATTTGATATTTCCTGGGGTTTTACTCTTTCTTTCTAACATTTTTCTTCTGACGAAGATGGCCAGGGGAGTTTTTCAAAAATTCACTTGGTTACTTACAGCTAACTAAAGATTTTACCTTCGAGTTTTGTGCAAAAGTTTTACTATAGTTTGCAAAGTCTTGCAATGTCTACCATTTGGACAATAGATCTACTGCCAAACCCACTCCTCTGATCTCAAATATCCTGGTTATCACAGACTGCTACTGATATTCGCTTAAAAATCCTATTCTACTAACAGTGAAAACAAATAGAGATTTTTATAAATCAATTTTTCATTTTTTCGATCCATTTCTTACATTCTTCGGTCTGTTATGAGATATTACTCTTTTCTCTTATCCTTTAAATAATTCTTTTAATCAATAAATAATTTTTGTGTACTTTTTTATGTTTCAGAAGAGGCCATTGCGAACACTAGTTTGGCAACAAATCACTCCAAATTAATAAGTATTTTGTTCTCTCTTTTAATGTTTTTGGGCTTAAAATTTTCATGAAATGTTTTGGAAGATTTGCTGAATTACAAAAAAGTTCTAAAAAACAATTTCTTTCAATTTCTATCAAAATATTTGATAATTTAAGTGAAATTTTTTAAAAACTTTCAACAAAAGAACGGATGAAATCAGTTTCAAGTCATCAGAAGAGTCATTAATGCGAGAAAAGTTAAAATCAAAACTAGTCTTCAAAAAAAGTAAATAAAACCAAAAACAAGTCATTGATAAATACTAATTATAACAAGGAATTTATTGAACTACTAACACAAAATACTAATGTAATGAAAATTGAATTGGACCAGGACTCTATTTAAATCGTTTTTAGATGTAAATAATAATCTGTTCTTTAATTGCTTCCAAAGAAAAAGAAATAATTTTAACAGAAAATTGTTATCTGAATGTTATCTGAAAATTAATTATTGGTTTGCATTTTATTTTAACACATTTTTATCTTTGATTTACAAATTTATTTAATTTGCCAAGATAATTTTCGAGAAATATATGAATAACATTTTTGTATTTATTATTAAATTATATGAAATTAGACACAAAACCCAAACAAATGTCACATAAATTCAATGTCACAGAAAGACCTCTTATTTAAAATTACATTTAATTTACATAAAATATAAGTTTATTCTGAATTGGAAAGGATTTTGAACTTCTCTTACAAGAGTTGACTGTTCTATTGAACGGAATATACTGTATATAAATGTCATTAAAACAACTGAAACAATTGAAAAACCGGTGAATCTTCAGTGAACACAAACGACAGGGTTTTGAGTGAAGAGTAGCCAAAAATAACAACAAGTAATGGATGGAGAGATAGGAGAGGAGTCAGTCAAATGAGAAAAACCAAACATTGACTCAACAGAGAAACAGTGAGATAACAAACAGTGATAGTGAGTGAAGAACAAGAAGAATGAAGAATTAAAACCAAGAGAAACATAATTATGCACTTTATTTATTCATCAAAATCACATTCTCTTTCCTTTGCTAAAACACTCGACTATTATAAAGCCTGTCCTCTTATTTAAGTGGCACCGACTCAGCGCTGGAGTAAACGCAGAGACAATTCTAGTCCCGCGAGAAATCCGATCGCAAGCTATTTGTGTTTGTGTTCTCTGAATGTAATCTCTTTTCAAACGAAAAATTCAAATTCAAATGACATTTAATGTAAAATAAGACTTACTTTTTGTATTAATTAAGATTTGAGAGAAAAAAAATAAAAAGTTATTGAAGTCTTGGGAACCTATTTTTTAATGCCTTTTTCAAATGAATCCCTTTTATGATTGTCTATATATTCTATGCATTTAATAGATTTCGACACTAAATGGAGAAAAATCTTTTGCTTAAAATGTTTTTTCTGCAGAACTGAATCACATATCAAACAAGTGATGAAAATTTATTTGAAAGCATAGAGAGTGAAAAGAGCGGGGAGAGAGAGAGAGAGAGAGAGAGAGAGAGAGAGAGAGAGAGAGAGAGTTATGTTAGAGGAGAAACTATCAAAGAAAGTACTTATTTTGATGGCTTCTCACGTTAGAGAGCGCCGGGCGATAGAAAATCCCGTCAACTCATCAATCGATCGACTCATTTGTTTTATCTCAAACTCAGTGTTTCTCTCCTTATACTCAACTGTTATATAATTTGGCGAACGGGAAGAGCACAGCCCGAAAATCAACTCCGGAATCCTTAGCTAATAGTCACACGACTTGTTCTCTCTATTCTTCGTAACTTTTAGTCGTCTGATTCAGTGCTCACACATATATTGGAGCCCTTTTTCTGTTGAAAACACAATCGAGGATCGGCTCTAATCTCCTCTCCTCTTATACTGTATTATATTTTTTGTCCGATTTTTTGGTTAATGTGAGTCAACAGTAAAATAGCGGTTCCCTAATATTTTTGTTCTGTTTTTATAGCCTCTGACTTCACTTAAGTCTTGTTTATCGCTATTTCTTCTCTTCACTCATCAATCGATACATCAATTTCTATAATTTTCTTAAACAAAGTCTATAAGAATTTCATTTAATATTTCAAATTGAAAATCAATACTTTAAAGACTAATATTAAACCAAAATAAAATACAAAAATTTGCCAAGCTCAAACTAATTTTATTAAAATTTGTTTTTTCAATAGCATTCCTCTTTTGACATGAGTCATCTTACCGTAACCAAACAGTATCTAGGACATGTCCTTATTAGCGGTTTGACGATGAGGGGTGTTCTTATTAACGGTAAATAAGGACATAGTAACTAATAGTAGTGAGTTAAGGACATATATGAAGTTTCACAGTTATTCATACAATTAAAAACTGTAAAAAGGTCCAACTTAATTGATTTGAAGACCGGTCTGAATATTAGATTTAAGAATTAAAGTCTATTTTATTGATTAAAATGACCGGACATTGCGTTTAACCTTATATAAGGACATGTCCTTATTTCAGGTCAATCGTAGAAGTGTATTCTTAAGTAACTATTAACTAGGACATGGTAACCAATTTTATTGTAAATTGTCAAAAATGCCGAAACCCCTAATAATGACATGTTCTATGTACTGGTCAATTAAGGTAATAGATTTTATGAACCAGAAATCAATTCAACTACTAGTACTACAAATTTAAAATCCATGTTCAGACATTCGCAATTATCTTGATTAAAGTGATCTTGTCTTCTATGTTATGGTAATTTAAGGGAAATATACCATAAAATTAAATCAAACATTTAACGGTTGAGTGGTTTGTAATTACGCTTTTTTGTTGATTACGTAAATTAAATGAAGAAAAAAATAACATCCAATGTAATGAAAGGACAGAATAGAACCGAAAAAAGTAAACAAAAGTCTTAATCTGTAAAATTGAAACTTCAATGAGATTTACGCCAACAAAAAGCTTGAGGACAGACATTGTCTGCTGTTCTCGACTGACAATCGAAAGATTGTGGCAAAACCATTGTCTAATAGACTAATAGTAATGGAGAAATGAGAACGAAAAACACTAATGAAGTGATAGGCTATGTGTGTGTCATCTATACTAATAGAGAACAGAATAAGAGCACACAATTCAAAAGAATATAGTAATGTGTTTTGCTCTGACATAAAGGCTGAGTCCACTGCACGACGTTCTGCATTCTGGTATTCAATCGACTAATTCCTTCTCTTTGCTCCGGCATTCATTAGGACTCAAACATCCAAATCAGTCGATTCTTCGATGCCTTCCCTCAATGAGTCCAATGTTTTACTTGTCTTTTCTATTACTAAACATAACATCTCTTAACTCTATTCACTATTAGTCAGTTGTATCCCAATTGCATCCATTGACAGACTCAGAGCTCTTTCACGTCATTTCACATTTTGCTTGTCTTTGACTCTTATTTTTTATATTATATTCATTGGCATTGAGTCAGTCATTCACTCTTTCCTATTGGTTTTTCTCCACTAAATTACGGGCCGATAGATTCGGCACCAAATTAGTGAAGCATTTTATCAGTTGATTGAAAAACTATTCTGTGCTATCATTTCGAGTGTGGCCTCTCTTTTAATACCCAAATGCTTTCATTCAAAATGTTCTTCCTTGAAGTCTTTAAGAAAAACCAAGTTTACTGAACTCCTTTTTAAAAAGTTTCACCTTTGAAAGTCACATCAGTGAGTGTTCTGTATTCATTGGAAAATCATTATCTCCCATTTGATTCCCTGAACGCCTTCCCCCACTCTTTCCTCTTCCTTAAGATAATAGAGACGTTACTGAGAAAAAAGTATCCGAACTATTAATGAGATATTTTAGACGAAATAAAAAGTTGAGTTAACTTTTCTTCCTCTCATTATTTTTCAGCCAAATTTCATTCAATTTATTTTTTCACATTATTTTAATGAAATTCTTTACTCATTTATTATTAAATTATAAAAATTGATTACAAAAAGAGTGTTCACATCAAAGATAGTTATCAAACAAGTGTTGACTTATATATGAAAACAGTTGTAAAAAATTAATTCAATTTAATCTAACCCTCAAAAACATTTGTTGATAAGTGGGACAGACGTTGGACGCAGAATATAATCTATCAAAGTTACGAAATAGTTATGAGTTATGAAATAATAAATAACTGGCGAATAATTTCTATATTTAAGTTAATGCTACTTACATTTCTGATAAACTATACATGAAAATCTCAAACCACCATAAATAATTTCAATTTATTTATTGTTGAAAAAGCCGGCAAAGACAGCAAGAGATCTGTTTAAGTATCTTGCCACTTAATATTTATTAATAGGTACCATAATAATTGTTATTAATTTGAAAAGCTTAAAGTGACAATCGTTGAAACTGTGGCTAGATGTTATTTTATATATTTTTTGTTTTGACTCCTGCAAGAAAGTATTGAAATTTTAAGCGATAGGAAAGATATGATGATTAATAATAATAGATCATGGTGACTCCTTTATTAGTATTAGTTTATACAAAGTAATAAAGATAAAATGTTTATCTCTATTGACATTGTATGAATGCCAAATCCAAGCTATAAATTTTCCATTGTATCTTGAATTGTCATCAAAATCATAAAATCGTTTAATTCTACCAGCATATATTAATTGTTCGAGTTCCAAATAGATATTGTAAATCATTCTAAAAATAAATTTATTTGCTTTCTCTGGTAAAAGTATTCTGTTTTTATGTCTAATTCCGTCCTTTTGATAGGTTTTCCTGGAAATTGAAATTTTCTTTGTTTTTCACTCAAAACTGAATAATTCAAAGTTGTGTTGAAATTACACGAAACAAAATCACGAAAAAAGTTTTGAAATCAATTTATCCAAAGAATAATAATTTAAAGTAAAATATTGGTTCAAAAGTACAGAATGTTTTTCATTTCTATCTCAACGTGTAATGAATGCCAAACGAATTGCTGCGGAAAACACAACGAAAACTAAATCTACAGTAAAAAACATAATGTATTTTACTATAAATTACTTTTTATTTTCTGTTCTCTTAGTATTTGTAGACCAAAATTGTTTGTCGGACTTATTTGTCATATACTTGTGTTTGTCGTTTTGGAGAACAACAAAAAGTATAATACAAATAAAACTATTTCTGTGCGAAATATTTTCGCTGTTATGCCATAAAAATTCAATTTGTTTTTAGAGTAAAACTAAAGTACGGAAAACAGAACAACAAAAAATAATAATAGATTTTTATTTTCCCTTTCGGTTGTATATCATCTTTGAGGAAAAATTACTGATATTTTACAAGAAGAACAGTAAGAATGTGACAGGAAATGGAAAATAAATAAAATATACGATTTTGTGATACAGGGCTAACCAAGATCGTTAAAAAGTCATCTAATAATACAACCAAATTTGAATTGAAAACTTTTATATCTTTTTGACAAAGAAATAGAGTTCACATTCAAAACACATGACGTTATCTGTTCTTTATAACTCAGGTGTGGTTTATGACTAACCCCTTGGCTAATACTGCTGGAAAACGAAAGTTATATTAAAGAAAAAGAAATGAAATTTTATATAATTTCAATTCTGAAAGAGTATAACATATATTTCAAAAAGCCTTTAGAGAAAAGTAAAAGGATTCTCATCAGTGAAAAGTAGAAAAAATTGTTAAATAAATACAGAAATACTTTTGAAAACTAATACTTTTATTAAAAGTTTTAATGTTATTTGCAGTAAAAGTTAAAACAATTTTCTACTTTAAGTCATAAATTCCAGAGAATTTTTAAGCGAAAAAAAATATTATTTACTTTAAAAACCGAAGAGGTTTTTTTTGTTCAAAAAAGTAAATTACATTAAATGGAGTGAAGGGTCGTTTTAGGAACACATTGTCTGTTAAATTGATATTTTGGCCCAAATTGACAATAATTTCCACTGAATTTATCCTTAAAATAATAATAAAAAAAATTCATTGTATAAGTCGTAAAATGTTTTCATGTCTACAGTATATTAAAGCAGACATACGTTAGGGTAACACAAAAAATGCCAAATCGGGCGGAAAAATTTCTCCCACAATATGGACAGTCATCAGAACGGAGTGCAGCGAATAGAGAATAGAGTTAACAAATGATTATCAGTCGGTCCGAGTCATGAATTATAGTCAATGAAGTATCCGATAAAACAGTTACGCTATGGATATGAAGGAGATCTTAATCTATACATTTGTATTCTGTTAAATATAATTTAGAAAAGGAATAACCAGGACTTGTTTGTCCTGATAATATTCAAATCAATGTGAGTCAGCACATTTTTCAAACAAAATATCAAATCAACTTTCACTCAAAATTAGAATTTCAGTTTCAAATGTTGAAAACTTTGTTCAATTTTCCAGTTTTGTGGCATAAGCCAAGACTATCTGACTCTTATCTTATGGCAGTCCCCCAATGAAAATATGGCATTAAGTATCCGTTGGGACAGTTGTGTTGTGTATAACGTATGGCAATAGATTTGGTGTAACAGCAGTGCCGCAAAAAATAGATGGCTTCACATACAACTCCTACTTTAGCCGTTCGGTAGTCAAAGCCATGGCGCCAAAAGACAGCCCTAACACTACCGCTCGTTTCCCGCCGTTAAGGCATTAATAATGAATAAATCTCTGGACAGAGAATGCGATAGAGAAGAGTGTGTGTGTGTGTGTGGAGCGCATCATAACATACAGAGCGAAAAACACTGGCGATGAGTAATACAAACAGTAATACTAACTGTTATGCGGCCCTCTTATGGTTGATAGTAATTTAGTTTTGACTGTACTTTTGCACATATCATATACTTTTTCCGTTTGGAATTATATTTAGAATCATTAGAATCGTTACTTCAAAAATAATAGCCTGTGCTGTGACAGGGCCTGTCTCTGGCAGTGCCTTTCCAATGCCGATCTAATGATAAGTGCCAACACATATCGCACTTTAAACGTACGATTGAATTATATAAGAATTACTTATAGTTTTTTCAGTCCAATGTAAGGGTCAGTTAACTGACAGTCTGTATGTTTCGTTTTATTATTCTAATTTATCGCACCGACTGATCGAAGCCTGTGCTATAGAACAGCCAATAATCTGCACCTGAGTTCAACACATTTCCCATCGAGTGATTAGATTTATAGAGCAATTGAAAATCTGGTCGATTCAGATCACTATAACTATTGAATTTCAATTCTGTTTCACAACTTCTGTCACTTCTGTTCGCAACTAATTTGAATATATATTGTATGAGAAGATGAAAAAATTGAAAAAACCAAACCATAAAAGTTATCCGTCTCTTACAGCAACCAAAATGTCAGTTACAGTCAGAATGAAACAAAAATCGGTTTCATTTTACAGTTTATGTCATAAAAACGATTCTAAACCTCAACTGAACACTATTTTCAGTATTTTATTAGATTTTCTCATCAAATGTGAATTGAAATTCAAGTGTTCGCCGAAAACTATTTTAATATCTTTTTGAGCAAAAACTCATGAATCTAATGAACAACACTTCAAAGTCACTGTCTTTGAACATTAATTTCATGATTAATTTAAAACAAAAGCCATTTGCGAGTAGTGTTTGAATAATACAAACAACTCTTGAAAACAAGGATATAATTAATGGAATTATTTTCTCATTAGAATAAAAGCATTTTTAAAATATATGCAATTTTATACTAAAAACGGAAAATAATCTTAAGCCTAATCTACTCTTTTGTTAAATTAATGCAATTAATGATTAATTATAGAAATTAAGTGTTTTTCAAATAGACTTATAATTTGTGAAATATATTCAAGTGTTTTATTAGTCATTTTACTAATTGAATCTGCATTAAAGGCTTTGCCAATATTGACAGCTCTGACACATCACCCGATCATTTGTTTCTGTATCCAATGGACAGACATCTGCACACTATTTATGCAGATCTCATGCCTAACAGAAAACAAAATTCTTATGAATATTTTATACGATTTCAACGCCAATCGATTCATTGATCAATCATTTCAATTGAATTCAGTGTATAATCGGATAAACGAATTGTTTGACTAAGAATTTTGGGCACAGAATCAATAAATTGAGTCATCAGTGAAATTATATAAGTTTTTTACTTTTTAGTCTCAAAATAGGCGTAAATTCGATGAAATCAGTTGTTCTTCATTCAGAAATTAATTTGTATTCAATTACAGAAAATCTTTTTCCTGATCAAATCCAACATAAATTCGGGTCATTCATCGAAAAATGTGATTTTGGTCTGTATTTAGGGATTAAATCTTTGCTTTTGGTGATTGTGCAGTAAAAATACCGCACTATTCAGACACAGACTTAATTGAGAAGAGACAGAGCGCCCGAAAGCGCCTACACTTCGCGGATGTCTAGAAAATTAATTAAAACAGAGACCGAAAAACTTTTGGCTCACAATATAATAAGGATCGGCAGTAATTGAAAGCCAAACTGTTTAACCATTGCATATGAGAGGAGTGACTCTGTTTTTTGTGCTCTCATGTCGTCTCTTGTATTTAAATTGATTATAAATGTCAGAAACCAAATACGAAAAATTCAAATTAACAGTAATGTCGGCGAAGAGTCGGCACAGTTTAACAGTTATTAGTTGTGAAGTGCGCTACCATTCAATCCTTTAGTCTTTATTCGTAAATATCAGTGGAATTGACTTCTGATTAAAAGAGTTGTTAACAGAAAAGGACTTAAAATCACATAAAAAGTTCTTTTTTACAATTAATTTATTAGTGATTCTAATATAAAACAGATTACTCTAAATAACAAATTTCTTTAATTAAAAACTTTTTCTAAACAGACTTCCAGTTATTTCAATACTAATTCAAGAGATTACCAGAAAATGTTTAGCATTTTGAATGACTTTTTTCTATTCCTCTCTAAAGATTACATAAAAATATATTCCGTTTTAATTAATTCTTTGCTATTTATAGCTCAGCTTTTTTTGTTCATTGACTGTAATTAAAACCAAATATTCAACTGATATTCAGATTCTTTTCTCAATTAAAACTTTGATTAAAATATAGTTCAGTTCATATTCTTCTAAGTAATCTTCAGTCATGGCAAGCTAAATTTTACCACCAAGGGGGTCTAAAGGTTTTCTTGAAAGATCTAATATCAGATCAAAGTAATATTAAACCGATCGAGCTTAAAAATCTATTTAGGCTGTACTCACTTGACCAGTCTTACTGATTTAAGCAAACCATTCTGGATTATTCTGTTCTTCATTCTGTTTTATGGATAGTAAAGAGGACAACAGGTCGTGAATACAAAAGTGAAGTTATTTAAAAATAGATTTGACATCAGATCAATGTTGAATATGATTGATGGCAACCAATAATATGACAAAAATTCTTTTTTCTTTTCTTACCACTAGTTTTGCCAAACAATTGGCTATAAAACGCTATTAGACTTATATTTATTATTATTATTTGAATTGCATGGTGTCTATCAAAAGCAGTGAAATATGAATGTTCGCCACTAATAATCTGGAATGACATCCAGTTATTCCCATTTCTTGTTATCCAATATTTATGTCATATTAAGAGAGAAATACAATTCTCAGTCAAATGTATTGAACAGAAATAGAAATTATTATAATTTATTCATTAATAGACTCTATTAGTACTGTAATAGAAAATAGTGATTGACTTCAATAACGACATTATTCTCGAAAATAGACTAAACAATAATAATTATTATTATCAAATTGTCTTCAAATCGATATAAAAATATTGTCTTGTTAAATTCAGAAAAGATTTGAAATTGGAAAAAGAAATATTTTTGCAATTACTGTAATTTAGACTTTAAAAAGTGACCAATTATCTTTTCTTTAATTGGAAGTAAGTCAAATAAGACATTGATAAATATATGAATAAAAATAATCATAAGTTAGTTCGCTTTTTCAACAAAAAATAGATATTAAAACTAATTTCAACTGAAAATTAAGCTTTAAATTTGGTTTCCTATAAGTTTGACTCTTGAATGCTTTGAAAGCTATTATTTTATTGGATAATATTATTACGATTACATCGACTGAAGAATATGTCGAAACTAAATGCCATAAAATGAAACTCGAATTCCTATTAAATTGATTTTTTTTTACTTTATATGTTCGACTCTATTGTCAGCGATATATCATTTCATTATCAGTTCCCGGATTTTCAGAAAAACGAGTCAACAGAACAATAAGAATTTGAAGCAAAATATAAAATTTTGAGCAGAAAAGAGGAGAAACACAATCAACAAATAAAATGAGCAAATCAATGGAAAATAGAGTTCCTCGGGTTTGAAAAATTGGCTTTCATTCAAATTTACTTGATTTATTTGCACCTAGAAAAGTATTCATAAATAACTATTAGGTAAGGTTTTATAAAAAATAATATCTTATCCATTTGTAAATTCAACAAAAAATTAGGATTTAGTAAAATGTTGGCTGCAATCAAATGATAACTAATAATCCTGATATTTTCCAAGCTAATCTACAAGTTCATTTCGTTGTCATGCCATTCCAGTTTAAATGAAAACCAAATCCAACTGAAAATATTCTTTTTCATTCTTGAGCAACTAGGTCATTCAACATCACTTCATTCCAAATTAGAGAAATAGATTTTATTCTTATTTATAAATTGAGTTAAGATCTGAAGAAAAACCCAAAGAATCTAAACGTTAGTTGGAATGAAAGAATAATAATGAAAAAGAGCAAAAAAGGTCTGAACCATAAAAACCAGAGAATGGGATAGGGATAGGGATGGAAGAAGTAATCGCTTTGATTCTGATACTATGACAGGACTATTGTGTTGATTAAAATTGAATGAAGAGGAAGGAGTTTCCTCTGATCTGCTCAGAAAGCCATACAATAAATAGCATTGTTTTGCAAAACTGAAAGTTCATTATTCGTATCGATTGCCAAATTGGAAATACATTCTGAAAATTGATTGTTAGATAATATAATAAATATTTTTTATTTAAGACTTATTCCATACAAATATTTTTTATATTGCATTAAAAGATTTATTTATTTCTTGTATTCTCTTGAATGCACTCAAAGCCAAAGTCATAAAAGAAACGTTAGAAATGTTTTTCATCATTTCTTTTGATATCATTTGATGTCTTAGTTTCTATTCTCTCCTTTAGTTTATGTTTTTTGTTTTGAGGTTTTGCTGTTCATTTCATTTTTTGACAGATCATTTATTTATTATTGAATGAAAGTGAAAAATTATTTCAATTTTTTGTTTTGTTTTTTACTCTTCTGTTTTGTTGAAAATTTATTGCACAGAAAACTCTTTCAAAGTTTTTCTATGAATTGAATGATAGGATTACTTTAAGAAATGAATTTCCAGTAATCTTCTGATGAAATTGAAATCCATTTTTATCCTAAAGACAAAGAAATTCAGCCATTAATGTATCGATAAATTGTTGATCTGAAGACTTTTGTTTCTCTTTCTTTTAATCCAATATCAAATGTGTTAACAAATATAAGTTATGACAACTCAGTGAATATGAAGAATAGGAACAGAAAATACTTATTCTGTCCAATAAAACAGTAATTCCAATCAGAAAATATAAGTCAGACTTATTTTGCGATTATATTTTCCAAAACAGGGAATTAACGGACGGATAAAGTATTGGTTGAAATGAAAATCAAAATGAATGCTAAGTTTTTTCGACTGAATTTATGTTAGTTTTAGGTCTGAATGAATGAACAAAAACACAAAAGGGATTAACTCAGGACTGAATTGTTATGATATATCAGTGGCGGGCAGTCAACTGAACGCAACTGAGTAATAAGATTTAGGATTAGAGACAAAAAATATGTCAACAACTGATCTCTTTATAAATATCATTGAGAAACAGAACCCGAATTTTGTATTTATATATCGATTTGTCAATCAGTCGCTCCGACCGGCTGTCAAATGAGGTAAAAACCTTGATGAATAGCCAAGGTTATACCTTATTTCACCAAAGCAAGAAAAATCTAAATTAAGGTTCATATTAAATGAAACAAATTCATCAAATTAGTCCAAACTAATTAGCTTTTCTCATTAAACAAGCAAGATTAACGGATGATTCACTATTTAAACTTGGTCAATTGGGAACTGTAGTAAAATATAAATCAATAAAAGCTATTTAAAAAGATCAGTTCAACAAGAATTATGGTAATTATGTAAATATGAAAACTTTGTCAAACAGAACAACCCCAACCGAACAGGGAGTTTAGATAAGAGAAAGGCTATAAGCCTTCTCACCGATACATTCACATGAAGTCTAAATAAATATTTTAAATGTATTTTCACTCTTTTTCCCATTCAATATCAAAATACAATATCTAAAGTCATTAAATATTTTTGTCTCATTTATTCTTTAAACTCAATTTTGAAATTATATCAAATAATAGAGAAAATAGAGTTTCACAGTTTTTTGGGCCATTTATCAGTTGTGGACAGCGATCACCCAGCTTTGAATTTCTAATTTTGAACAACTGTTCCCAAAGTCATCTCATATTTCATCAGAAGAATGGAAAATATTCAAAATCTAATAATTTTTGTGTGTATTTTATTTTTCATATAATATTTTGAATGACATCTTCAATAGCTCTAAAAACATGCTAAAAATGAGGCTGTGCAAGGGGGTGGGCAAATTTTACACTTACCTAACATAAAAGTCTCTTCGTAACTTTTAATTTTAAAAAACTAAAGTGAAAATGACATGATCTGATCTTGATTTGATTTTTAGATTATCCAGCTATTTTACAAAAACCAAGAAGAAGAGCAAATAGTTTAGCAAACTCTGAACATCACTGATAGAAATGCTTTAGTATTTCAAACATCAAATGGTATTCATAAGACATTCAAAAGGCAATAAAATTTAGAAAAACAAAAAATCTTATTTTTTTATATTATCTGACTTTATATTATTGACACTATTTTTTGCATCAAATATTTCCTGCAACTGAATATAGTCTTCAAATCTGGTCTTTACTTCATATCAAATAAAAAGAATTCTTTTTAGAAATAATCAATAGTTTTGACAAAATATTTCCATTTTTTAAAATTTGGTCAAAAAAAAGGTTGATTTTAGAAATTCAACTTTCAGCAAAACTGATCTAAACCGAGATCATTTGAAATTGAATGTCAATACAAACCAGTACATATTGGTATCGATTGCCACTCCATTTTTCTCTCTACCCTATCCTTTATCTGCAATTTCAGGCACAGAACAGTAATATTCTCCAGAAAGAGGTCTGACATAAACTATAATATCATGAGTTTTGTTCGCATTCATATACATATCAAAAATAAATATTTATGATCGATATATCCATTGAAAAAAATAAGAGGAAATATCGACTCCCAGTGCTCTCATATGTCTTTCGCAAAACGGCAATTGATGTTGGCTGCGATGTTCGGCTTCACTGCACACTCGTAAGCTTTTGCAGTAAAAACCGTTTTTCAGGCGCCAAATAAATATTTCAAGGAATTCAAAAAAAACATTTCAAGCGATCAATGATTTTATTTATGAAAAATGTTTTATGAGTCTTAATCTTCAATAATAAAATTGAAGAACTTTTCTCCTTAAAGATAAGGCGCGAAAATATTGCATTTTCCCCCTAAAACATCCAATAAATAGCCCGAAGTGTTTACTTCAATTTTTATGTTTCATAAGTTTATTATAGTTTATATTTTTTATACTCTTGTAAGTCATAAGAGAAGTGAATTTGTGATCCCGTTCATCATTAAAAGCCATATAAATGTGGATTTATTTCCTCATTCTTAACATTACATGAATTATAAACTTTTGTATTTTTGGTCCATAATTTTGTTACAAAAAAAGGAAAACTTTTTTTATCTAATTTTCCCTAATCTTTGAGTTCAATAAAAAAACACATAAAATAAACTCAATTTAGTGTAAGAGTCATAACAGATATTAGGTTTTATTCAGAGTCATCTCAAAAAGTTTAGATAAAAGTCATTGGAAATTATTTATGCCTTTTATGATAATATTTTTCAAAAGACAATGAAAACCTAATTTTTTGGAAACCTCTTTGAAAAGAGATAAAAAGTGTTAATATAAACAAAATCTGAAAATTTCAAAATTCAATTTGAAAACAGTTGAATGATCCTGCACCATAAATTCTGTGACCATTAAACAGGGATCTTCATCTTCAGAGAGATTTGCGGAACAAATTTTCATTAAAATTGGCACAAAATCTTAATGGCTTTCCACTAATTTACTCAATTTTTCATTTAAAATCAGTTTAAATTTAGTTTAAATTGGTCCTACTTCAACTAAGCACTATCATCGCTAAATTTAAAAAATAGGAAAATAAAAATGTTTAGAAGTGATCCAAACGTCTCTCCCTTTCATTACATTACTTGAAATAAGTCAAATTCATAGAAATTGAATCTTGATAATTATGAAGGTTCTGGATGACTAATATAGAGCCGGTTCCTATTAATCACATATTTTATCAGAGGACTTATGGATTAGGTCAGTAATTCACGGTCTGTCGCCTCCGGTGTGGCCGTCATTATCAGTGATAAGTTGTGTATATTATTCTCCAACTGAAACATAGAAGTCCTTATCTGTGGCCAAACACTGACTCACCAAATGATAAGACGTTTTTGACGGATATCCAAAACAGTCATTGACTGCGAAGTTAAGGACCACAAAAGAAAAGGAGAAGAACACAAGAATAAGATCATTGCTGAAAGAGGATCGACAACAGAGATGTTTGCCATCAGAGTCGAGTACTACTAATGAAATACTATTCTTCCCTTTCGATTACTTCAAAAGATTTTTATAAACTATATTAAGTTCTGTCAATGAATTTATGCCAAGAATAGCACTTTTTATTCCTTTAAAAGAGTAAAAACATTGAGTTCTAAATTATTTTAAATACAGTTTAAATTGAGTTAAATATATTTTTTAATGTCCCTTACTTAATAAAGCACACAATATCTACAATGTATCAAAGGCACAGTTAGTTTCAATCGTATTGCCCTTCAAATATTGATCATTTAATAAATTTGATAATCAATTGGCTAAAGAATGACCTCTAATTGGAAATTCATTTAATTGGAAATTACCTATCTTATGCAGGAAAGTGGTTTTTCGATGGGTGACTAGTCTGCCTTCTGTTGCATCCTAAATAATTAAGTTGACGAGCAGTTAAATCAGGGGTCACCGTAGGGTGGGGAAAACAGACCTTCGGTTATGGGGACAAAATCTCAAAAATTTCCGTCTAGGGAGGATCATTTTTCAGAAGCTAAAATCAAAAATCTCAAGAATCAAAAGGGCCATTTTTTCTAAGTTTATTTCCGGGGACTTTAAACGTAAATTAAAGCTTAAATTTAGCTTAACTAGCCTATCATTAGCCAACGTATTTGGCACCCCTTTGAGGAAAAATTTAGAGATTTGCCCCTTTTAGCCTTAAAAATAGCCTAATTATAGCTCAATTAAGCTAATTTAAACTTAAAATGGCCTAGAGAATGTTAAAGTTTAAAGTGACTATTATTTTATTTTTAGAAACTTATTTAAATAATTATTTAATTTTCTAAAAGAAAGTAATTTAATTTCAACAAATTGATATCTTTTAATAAATGAACACCTGCTCTGATATAAGTACAAGCAGAGGTGGCCAATGACAATTTTTTCAAAGGGTGTATGAGGCAGGTATTTTGTCAAAATTGCTGGTGTGGGAGAGGACAAAATGGCGCACGGAAATAGTACCGGAAACGACAATTTTCTTCCAAAATAGGCTTATTTCCTATGTTTTTAAGCCTAAATTAG
>JAQIWP010000417.1:0-26459 GCA_034695525.1 Euzetes globulus
CTCTCTCTCTCTCTCTCTCTCTCTCTCTCTCTCTCTCTCTCGCTCTTTGATAGAAAAAGGACTTTATTCTAATGTAAAACATTTGAGCGGATCTTTTGCTGACTATTTGGAGGCCTTTCGTCGCAATTCCACTCATTCTTATGACTGTTCACTACATGTCGTCTCCTATTTCTTATTGTGATTATTATTATTGTTCTGTCGTTAAGTCTTTTGCTCTTTTGGTTTATATCACTGGCAGGAGGTTATAGGGGTTGGCAGTCTTTAGGTCGTGTACTCTTTTGGCAGTCAATTGTTGTGCGGACTATAAAAAGAGCACTGAATAGAAGGAATCACTCCTATTATTGTTCATAAATAACAATATTTGAGAGGAATAGTAGTTCACAACCAATATTATGGTGACTATGGATGTGAAGTTCCGCTCAGATTTTGGTTTCTTTGCAAAAAATAAAATTTTGTTATTAATCGGGGTATTTGCTCAATCATGACTTGCTTGGATCGATCTGAAAGTTCAATTCAAATTGATCGAGTCAAATTGCTTTGAATCATAATTTTAGTCAAAATGATCTGTTCTAAAATATTTTTGAAAAATTGAGTGTTTTGTAAATTGATATCAAAAAACAAATATTATTTTTTGAGTTAAAGGTTTTGATGTCAAAGGTTTTCAAAATGTTTACCTAAGAATGAAATTTAAGCTCATTTTACTAAAAGTTTTATTCTGATCGAACTCTAGTCTGGATTCAAACCAGTTCTTTTATCCTTTGAAGTCAGTACTATAGGGAGAGAATGTTGAAAATTGGAATAGGGTTCTAATCATAAATTGCTTGAAAGCCAACAACGAGAATAAATTACCTCAAAACACAACTTGAATTGTTTTGCACAATAATAGAGAATTCTTGGAAAAACAATTTATTTTTCAGATCCAATTTCCATTCAATCGAAAGAAATTTAATTTAATTTTTTGATTGACATAAAACTATTAAACCTTAAAATAAGTTCTCTCTCTTTCTCTCCCAATTCTCTCTCTCTCTCTCTCTCTCTCCCTCTCTCCCTCCCTCCCTCTCCCTCTCTCTCCCTCTCCTCCGAAAATTATTGATTAGCCCATTCGCTGTAAAAAGTTGTAAAAATATAAACACAGAGAGGACTGGTATGTCTGCCGAGACAGGCATAGGATCGAGGGAACACCTGCTCACCCATTACTGCACACAAACATTGCTGTCAAAGAGAGTGAAGAAGACATAGCATTACATCAATTGATTATAAGTTGTTCTCCAAAAAAAAGAATTGAAGAGAGAATAAGGAATAATAATAACGAATAATAACATTCAATAAATTTCTTCTACTCTTCTCTTCATTATATTCTTAGAGACAAGAGATTCATTGCAGGCCTAACCTAAAGAACCGACATATGGCTTATCGTTATTATTACGGCAATGCTCTCCATAATAGTAATCCGTGCGCTTTGAGTGACTGAACCCATGCAGAGATCGAATGCGAATATTTTTCACCCTAAATGTTTTCTTTAATGGCTTTTTAGAACTCATTATTTTATTTTTCAATTTTTCACATTATTTTTATTCTTCTTTAGAGAGACTTTTGTGGAACAGAATAGACATATGAGCTCTCACTTAGAGGAATGTGCGCTTATTTTTCGTTTTATATTATCAAATCTTGGAAAATATGTATCAAAATATATTTGATATATTTTTATGGCACATATTTGAGACTCCAATTCACATCCAAAAGCCTAACACTTTATACTTACAATAACTTTGCATTTTTCTTATAATAACTTATTTTACTTATACTTTCACCAAAAAAAACCTATTTTATAAACAAATGGATTTAACAATGAACTTGCAAGGTTAAATTTTTAAGACTGAGAATCGGTGAGAAAAGGGAGGGAGGGGGAGAGAGAGAAAGAGAGAGAGAAAGAGAGTTTTGTTATCATTTTTATCTAAAAAAATTAACGTTAAAAAATGATACTTGATAAGAAATGATTTTGTAGAGAATATGCTGTAATAATATGTAGAGGAAAGTCAGTTTGGTTTTTGTATTGAAAGCTTCTGATTATAGATGTCATGAGAGAGGACTTTGAACGGCAAAAGTCGGTGCTATCGGTTGCCAACGCATCCACTATTCTGTTGAGTACTAATTTGGGAAAGTGATGACATAAGGTCTATACATAACATTCTTGATTTTTGCTTGATAACAGCACTCAAGAGCCATTTATGAAACATATCTGCATATTAAAGGCATGCAACTGTTCAATATGATGGGGAATTTCTCTCTTGATTAACACTATGATAGCTGAGAACTATCACAATTTGGATGACAAAACAACCCTTTTATGAATGATTATTTGTCAACGGAGAATAAATGGTAGGTATCCAGCTGAAATTTCTCATCATTAAGGCGACAAAGACCACATTTAGTGATAATCAATAATCATTCAGAACAGTCTTTCGTCAAATTAACATATAAAGAAAATTAATTAATTGAATGGTAATTAGATTGATATGAGCAAGGTTTTATTTGGATCTAACACTTTATCAAGCATAACTGAATGACAAGAAAGTGAATTTGATAAAATGATCATGTAAAACGACTTAGACTGTAATATTCAGCTTAAATATATGTTTTGGTCAGTGAATAAATGCGGCGAAAAACACATTTTGTTCTTCGACTGCATCGCTGTTCTCATAATAGTCGCTATTTTTCAAACAGTAGGCCTTTCCTTAGTCTTGTAGTCGACTCCAGCCTATACTCAGCGCTATTTTATTCATTATTATCGGTAAAAAACACACTTTTATTTGAATACTAAATGATGTGAAACATATATTTTTCTACTCTATTTCCCAGAGCTTCTGAAAAGAGATTTGGGGCTCGACTTGAGTTTGCAATCCTTTGCCATTCAGTGTATATTCAGTTCCTTACAGTCTTCAGTCTATTGTGTTGTTTGCATAGCTTTTGTATTCTTATGGTCAGTATTCTTGAGATAAGTACTCAAATTAATCAACGAATTCATTCAAACCACTGATTAATTATACGAATTTTAAGAACAAAAGTTTAACCATCAAGTCAATTTTATTTCAATGTGTGCAGGCTCTTTTATTACTGGTTAAATTCTGGTTAAATATTCGTATGAAATATGTTAATACAATGTAATTTATTTCTATTGCTATTTTGAAATAATGCAATGTAAATGTGTGAAAGTGTTCTATTTATTGGACTGAATAACCTTGCTTGTTCTAACCGAAATATTTTTTGAAAATTGAATTGCTTTGTGTTAAACAGAAAATAGTTGTTGTGTTGAAGATGTTTGTGGAGAAAATTTATTAAATTTGTCTGAATTTTGGAGCAAGTTAATTTGTTTCAATAAAAGTGTTGATTCAACACTTATTCTTTAATAAGAAAAATGTTGAGATTTCTATACAGCAGTGAAATTGCGTTCAATATCTCAATGAAAATCTCATATAAAAAGCATATAAAATGTATTCACAGTATTGTAAGAAAAAGGTCTCAAATGATGTTTACGACCGTTTTGTTTGTCTTTTTCGTCTTCTTTTGTCAGTTTTTCTTAACTAACAGACAATGTTTACCATCGGATGTGTTGGCAAACTTTAGGCTTATGTCATCATACAAATACAGTCAAATCCTTTTGGATTAATTTATGCAAAGAGGACTGACTTTCTATAAAACCCAATTTGTTTTTAATTTCTTTATAATCGTTGATAATTAAATAAAAATTAATTCAAGTCAGAGAAAGCAAAGATGTTTTTTGTTAGAAAAATATTCAACAAGGCCATTATTAATAACTGTATATTATAGTAAGATTTGCACAGCACACCCCCAAAACAAGGTTGGAAGGGCGGTATATAATCTAATATATAGTTCGTAAATGTAATTAAAAAGAAAATATTAAAATATTCAAGATTCTTTAGTTAACGGTTAATGCATTTTTATTCGACAATTTGAAAATTATAGTATTTTATCGTAATTTTAATTTAAGATAGTTCAAATTTGGTATAATTTAAAGTTTAAGTTCATTTTCATAATTTTCTTGGAATCGAAATAAATTTGAACTTTTGTTAAACTTCATTGAGTTTATAAATAGACCTGAACCAAATCAAAATAAACAATTTCAATCAATCAGTCATTTTAGTGGCAATTAACAGGATACTTCTTCCTCAGATTAATGACTATTTTCACAGCTTAAAGATAAAATTTTGAAGAATAAGCAAGCTATTTCCTAATTAAATTAAATCTGTCTGTTAATTAAATATGCAAATAAATATTGATAACAAAACTATTAAGTTTATAAATTCTTAAATGGCATTGATTTAAATTTGAGACTGAGGCATTCAAAATCAATTAGGTCAAAGGGAGAAAACTGATCGAAGTTGATTATGAAGCTTGAGAATGGTCAATTTTTGACAATTAAATAAAGAATTCAATATAAAAAACAATAGAGTTTATTTGACAGGTTTGCTTGGTCATCTCAGGCAAGTTACACAAAAGTAAATTGAGAATTCACTCATTGATTGCTTTATATATAATTTCAACTTTTCTTCACTGGAAAAGAGTAAATATTTGTTTTTCAACCAAAGGTTCCCAATATTTGAGGGAAAAGTCTATTTTAAGATCAAATAAGGTTCTTATATCCTGCTCTTTCAGTTTCCACAATATTTTTATTCAATGAATTTTTGGTGAAAAAGTCCAGAAAATCAATGCTTTTGAATAAAGTCTTCAAAATTCTATTCACTCTTTGATTCCAGAATTAATTTGATATCCTTTTGAATGGATTTGTTTTTTTCCTCCAAAAGAATAGTTTGGTTTCACTTCCATTTGACATAAAATTAATGAATGCATAATAAAAATCGAATAATTCATAAAATGAATGATAATTTTTTTAAATGTATAGAAATTTTTTCACATTAATCAAATCTGGTTTTCATATTCTGTGAGAATAAAAATTTGACTCTTGTCTAATGCTTGTTTAAATGAAATACTCAATTGTGATGGGTAAATATTTGCAATTCTGTTGAGAGCTGTGATTTTATATTTTTTTCTATAGCAAATATTACAAAATTGAACCTGGTTTTTTTTTAGTACAACTTATTTTCTATTATGTAATATTTCGACATAAAACTTATGAAATAATTTTTATCTATTATTAAATTCATATTTCATTTATAAGATTAGAATCGACCTTGGCTAAATATTTAAATAAAAGTTTTGTCGTGTATTCAAAAGCATACGAATGTTGTCTAACATTATTTGTTTCCTGAAACTAATATTTAAGTTAAATAAATGCTTTTACATGTATTTTGGTTGTAAAGGAATGAATAGGGAATGGCTTCAAATTAAGAGCTTTTAAATAATTTGTGTCAAATTGAATAAGATTTGAGATGAGAATTGCAGTGAAGAGTAAAATAAAGGGTTTTGAACGTTAAAGTAATTAATTTAAAGCCTAGAAAAAGGCTTATAATAGAGAATGTGATATAACATCAAAACTTAATTAGAAAACAATTGCATCAAAAATGTGTGTTTTTTAAACTAATATAACTTTCATTAGTTTATAGTTTTGCTAACATTCAGTGCCAACAAAAGGCTAATTGGAATCGATTTTTATAATTATACGAAACTTTTATCTCAAATTCAGTCTTCAGATTCGCGCTGTTATTCTAAATGTATGTCTCAAATATAAATTGGATTTCACTGTTCTGTTCATCCGATAATACAATAATTGTATTACAATTGTTTAGTTTTGCTTTCGTTTTACATGACTTTTAAAGTATATATAACTATATTTTAAAGGAATTAAAAACCTTTTTTTAAAAAATAAAATCTGGGTTTTTTTAAACGTGAAAGGTAATTTGAGATGATAAAATGCCCTAATATGAGTGTTATTCAATCTGAATAAGCATTTAAAGTGAATATGAAAAATAATATATTAATGAAAAAAAAACGTAAAGCAAATTCAAATGACAATAAAAAATCAAATACAGTGTATTTCATGCGACAAAAGCTCATAAACTATTGATTCGTCTCTAATGACAGAATATTCCTGTGCCTATAAAACAGTGCTTTTCCAGTGAGCATTAAACTATCATTTTCTCCACAATGAATATTTTAGTCAGTGTTTGCTAGGAACGCCTTTGACTTTTAATATTTATACCCTTGGCGCACACACATAGCACCGTACGCTCATAAGTCATATCTGAATACATACACAACTGTAAGAGCTATTAAAGAATATATAGAATCGGGAGTTGAAAACCATTAGAATATTCCTCTAAAAAAACTATTATATAATATTAGTTATAAACGCAACACATTTTCAGCAGAGAATGTAGTGTTTTGTTGAATTAAAGCGATGAAAAATTTCTCCACTATATTATATGCATTATATTTATCCCATAGGAGACCAATAATTCATATGTGATGGCCATAGACTATGTCTGCACTGAACGCTTGTGTAGAATATTCTCCAGAGTATAGTATAAAGTATTTGTCGATGCATTGAATACACAATTTTTATTATACTTTGTTTCTTCTCCTCCTTTGCTTCAGATATATAATCCAAAAATTTCATAACTTTCTAAACTCTCAACTTTTTTCTTTATTCAATAGACATGGCTGGAAAAAAATGAAGCCAACTTTGCCTCTACTGTCAGAAGTTGGAAATTTGAAAAATATTCCTTATTAAATGTCTGCTTGCTATTTTTTATTCATTTATAATTTTGCTAAACGCAGGCACATTATAATAGCCATAAATATTTTTGAGCCATTAATTTCTCACTAAAATGATAACATCTTTTATGTTCAAGTTTATAAACGCAATGATAACTTATTCTGAATAAAATGCTAACCAGGTAGGTATGCTAATTCGTTCTGGTGGTTTTGAACAAGTGGATTCTGGAATGGTCTTGCTGTTCTAGCTGAGAGGAATAACTACTAAATGTAGAGAAAGAGAGAACAAAGCTTTTAGTTTTCATTAGTCAACTACAGAATTGCTTGTAAAGAACATTGTTGTGTTAGTCTGGGCAGGTGAGCTTGGTCACCTTTCAAATAGATGATATCTGAAGAGTGAAAGTTATGCCTCTGAAAGTCGTATTCATAGACTATCAGTCACTTTCACCGATCATTAAAATTATTATTATTATTATTAATTCTAATCATATATGCATTGCTATCAAATAAATTGTATTCTAATATCAGTCATAATAGACGTGAACACAGGCAAAGAGCTAGGGTCCCATCTGCACACTCCTAACTGATTGTAATGCAGTGCCCGCAATAATAATTTGTTTGATATGCCGGTGCGCTTCCATGCATTAAATGATAAATTGTCTCCAACTATAAGGTGTAGCGCACAGAATAGAAGTGTGCGATACAGTGTGCTATTCAGTCATTGCCTGTGTGCTGCCTTACAGTTTGAGCCAAAGCATTTGGCATACATGCAGTGACGGAATAAGATTTATTGGACATACACTCAGCACACGAACTATCCAAATGTTAGATACATTAGATGTAATCATATCCATTAGATTTTATTTGATAACTGACCCGACTCTATATTTCTACCAAGTTTTCAATCCAAATATTATTTAATCAAATTTACTTTTCTTTGACTGTAATTCAATTCAATTGAACTTTTTTTTCAAATGAAATTTAATTTCAAGTAAGAAAAGCTTTCAAGACTTTTATTCCGCCTCTATTTCAGAGATGGTGTTCAGTGTCTCAGCTCAGTGTCAGCTCAGTCTCAATACACCAGAAGCCAAGGAACTTGTAATCGGTTTCTCAACCCAAGTATTAGTATTCAATGGATTGTATATTAAGAAACAGGAATCGCCAGGGGCAAATCACTTCTTGCAAAAACCACCCTGAATACTAATTTTAAACCATTATTGATTTAACTCATGTATTGTTTTATCTTTCTAGATAATTTAGTTAATTTAACCGGATGTATTAAATTCAATCAGAATTAAGCGTTCAAGGTGAATTTATGATGAAAAATAGGCAAATAAATTCAGTGCAGGGCAAAATTTATTTAATACGTTCGCTGTGGCTCCAAGATTTTATCAAGATATAGGTGAAGAGCCACATCCATGACCCTTTGCTTGGCCACCCCTCTCATATTAAGATCGAGGTTCAGATTCGTTATTTTTTTCACTCATCTTAATTGACTTGAATTCTGATTTCTAATTGAGTTATGTAATGAAAATCTGATGGATTAATCTATATCTTAAAGGAATAAAATACTTTCAGTCCTTTCGAATCAATGGAAATAATTGAAAACCTGAATAGTTTTTCAATGATAAACAAAATTTATTGATAATTGTTGTGAAATTGTTTCAGTTTTAAAGGTTTAAAGTTGTTTTAAATGAAATACTGATAGAGAATTTCAGAAATAATTAATCAAATGAAGTAATATTTGTGAAGTCGATAAACAAATAATCGTTGGAATAAATTTTTTTTTATGAGAAGACAGATCTGAGTGTGAGGTCACCGAAATTTTTTTTTATCTCACATTAAAATAAATTTTACGAATTAAGGTTTTTATCCATTAATCAGAATATAAATTACATGCAATCAGTTCGTTGGCAAATGATATGATCAGACAATTCGAGGGAAAAATTTAAGACAAATAGTGTTTGATTTGAGAAAAATGGCTGAAAAAGTACTTCATTACCCATAAAAACAAAAACGAATTTCTCATAAGAAGTCATCAATCAGTGAGTAATCTCATAGAAAAATATTCGGCTCAATTTATTATATATGTCTTGGAGAAATAAATTTCAAGAAATCAGATTAATTAAAAGTAAATGAGCCAGAACTAATTTCAGTTAAACTAATCAAATTTCAATTCTCTATGCTCATCTTTGTTTTTAGCCATGCTTGTTTGACATTAACGCATCTCAAAAGCAGCCAGATTGAGCTAAAGCTGATAGGCGAAAGATAATTAATGCGAAAAAACAAGATCATTTCTATCTTTCAATGCTATTAAGGCATATTTGTGATTAGCTATCTCATTTTTCTTGCGCTAAACATAAAAATTCTATTCAAACAAAGCGCATACAGTGTTGGGTTGTCCTTATCATTGATGGGTTCAGCACCTTTTCCTGTTATCTACAGAAAAAGCATTTCTCTGCATAACTGAAGTCACCTTGCTGTATTTAATATATACTTTTGTCTGGTTTTTTGTGCTGACATTCGGGCAAACAATGCAAAGGGAAATAGGTTTGAGTCCTGGAATTGTAGGTTTAGATAAACTCGAGTTTCAGTTATTGTATTTGTCTCTCGTTTTCCAGTTTATTCATTGAAAGTCGTTTACACAGCAATCAGTTGTGAAGCGAAGACAATAAGAGTTAAGTCATTAGTGAGTCCGCAAATAAAACCTAATGAACTGTATCTCTGACCCAATGCGGGCTTTCATTTCAGTTTCCAAACACAAATGGCTACAAAACATTGCTGGATAAGAAATTCAAAAAATACTATTACTGGGGGTTTATTGTAATAATATTTGGTGGGCATTATTCTGGAATAGATTTGGTGTTAAACTCATTTTTTTATGATAATATCATTAGCCAGATCAATGTCTTTTGTGTCGGCAAAGAGTTGGCAATAGCTTTGAATAAATAGTCTTACTTTAGCCAAGTCTTGAGTTGGCAAACACTTCCTCTTTTATCAGAGCTGTGCTTCTGGTGATTACTAATATATTAAGCATACAGTCCAATAGCACCGACAGTACACGAAGATCCCCAGTCATTCAGGGCATTAGTACAAGAGATGAGACGTGAGAACAAATATATCTGACTATAAGGATGAGCTCAGATGAGGACAGATGAGGACAGATGAGGACAGATGAGGACAGTCATAAATTGAGTTCACACACAATCGAATGGAAAAACTAATTATACTTTAGTTAAAAGCATTTAATAATATTTCACTAATTCATTAATTGTATCTGTTTAATTTAATTTCATAGACAATCTAGTTACTATAAAAATGGCTAATTCAGCCAGCAATGTGTTCTTTTCTCATTTGATCTAATCATCTTTGAGTTGATACTTGAATAAATTACAAAATTAAGGGTTCAAATATGTTTTCTTAGTCATCTATTTTTATACGAGCATGGAAAATTACATGGTCAATAATATTTATGGTAAAATAATCGATTCAAGTTTGAGCTGTAATTTCATCTGTACTGGTTATGAATAGTCAATGAGATGTTCGTTTAAATGTTGACATGATTAAATTGGAAAATATGACTGATATTTGATGTAAGCCTTGATTATGGTGATTTGTGTAGGAAGAGCTGGATAATGTTGGTTTTTTAGTTGATTGGTCGGACTCTGATATGTTTAACTTTGGGAGTCTCTGAGTTCATTAGTTAGAAATGTTTAGTGAATTCTTTTCTAAGTTTTTTCACTCTCTTTCTCTCTCTCTATATATTTGTATTTTCTATTCCTTAGTTCCTCTCAAATACTGTTTGACTGAAAAGTTAGTTTCAGAGTAAGAGAAAAGAATAGTAAATCCAATGGAGAGTACGTGTGATCTACTTGTGCAGCAACACTGCATCCAATTCCAATACCTCCAGGCTATCGATAGGAAGTGCAATCGGAGGACATAATCAGATAAATGGACCGAACAATTGCTGGTGTTTTGTGTGTGACTATCATTCTTACATAAACTATGAGTTGTTCTCACTTTTACACTGTTTTGTTGCTCTCAATTTGTGGAAACTTTTCTCTCCGTTTTGTTCCGACACTTATCTTATCTTCAATTTTCATCAAAATCTGATTAATTCTTATTCAAACAAAGCAAACATTAATACTAACACCTAATTGAATGAGTTCTTCAAATATTCATCAGGCAATCTGACAAATTTCTTCTTTTCCATCAAGTAATCTTTGGGATTAAAACCGAACAATTGTGCTGTTCTTGAAATTCTTGCGACTTTTATATTCCTAATGACTTCAATATTTTTAGTCAGAAAGAAGAGATAAAAGTAATTCTAATTATATGAGAATTATCTGTTTGTCTATCATTTGATAGATTAATTTCAAATCCTCTATTATTCGTGTGTCTTGTCTTCAATTTGATTCTTCTTTGAGTCTCAGATTAAACTTAAAATATATTTTTTTAGCAGTTATTCTGCTCTCAGTTTTTATTTCATTTTTGGATTTTTTTATTCCTCCAGTTTTTATTAGTCCTCTCGAGGATTGGGATTTGTGTTGTGATGTACACAGAATTAACTGAGACTTTAGACTACAAGCAAACTATCGACTGCTATGTCTCTGCTCTGCCCTTAAATCTTAAGTGAGTCTAAAACTCTTTTGGAAAAGAGGTTTAAGTTTTTATTATTTCTATTATTATTTTCTTCGATTTCTTCTCGTCTTCTTCTTTAGCTATCATTTAACGAAATGATACAATCGGTTCCGCTTAAAGGAACTCAACATTTTCAAACCAAATAGATTATCCTAGTCCAGTTTCCAGACACATAAATGGTTGACAAAACTGCTTCAGTCTCAGTATAACAAATGTTAAGACTAAATAGTTTGAGCTCAGTTTATGTGCTCGGTCTGTAATAAATTCTTGAAATATAAACATACAAGCTGTGATTCTGCTTAGTCTGTAATTAAAAGTTTTAATTTGAATCTTTGATATAAAAAATAGATTATTCATAAAATTAATTACTTTTTGAATTTAATCTATGAATCATTGGAAACTTGAAATTGAAATTGTCGATAAATTTTAAGCAAGTCGATATAAAATACTATTAAATTAATTGAAAAAAGAAAGTGATCAGGTTTGATTATTTAAAAATCTATTAAACGAGTGAAAATTTATGAATATTTTTGTTAAACAGAATGGACTGTATTTGTAAGCTATAATAAATATCGATTCATTTGCCTCTAAGCAGTCGGAGCTTTGGATCAATTTTTTATGTGTCTCTCCCTGTACTCTAAACGTCTACAATACTCGTAAACGAGATCTCCAGAGATTTCGATAGTTTTATATTCAATTTTTTTTCTGTCGAATACAAGACAGGGATCAGACGTGTAGTGAACAACTTCTATGGCGAACAACACTGTAATGAGCTATTGTTCGGCGCTTTTTACTCTTGAAAACTTTTTTTTCCCTCAAAAATCATGAGCCTTTTAGTGGACTAGTTTCCGATTTTTCAAGTATATACATTTTTTGAAATGTACAAGACATTCTAACGAGACACTTGTCATATAAAATGTAATAATACCTAACCATTGATGTACTTCACTGATACAGAATTGGGTGCACAGAATTGCAGATATATAATAAGGTTTTTTTTTCGCTGTGAGTTCACTCAGTCTCAGCTAATTATTAAGCTATAAATTATTGATGATTTCCAAGGCTTACACATAGAATTGATTCTCCAAATCATTAATAAATGGGAAATATTTGAGTGCTTTTCGCCAAAAATAATCAAATATTGATTAGTTTTTAATTATTGTAATATTTCTTCTTTAGCTGAAACTAATTCATTGGTAAAGTAATGGCCACCCAATGAGAGATACATTTAAAATTCTTTCAATCGGATGGCTCTTCAGTTTTATCTTTAAATTTAATGTTAGCTCAAAATATTTTGAGCCAAAGATTAAATCTGTGATTGGAATTCAATTCTGATTTAATTTATTGGCTTTTTATTTAAACGATTGTAAATGTATTTAATGTATTGTTCGCTGCGTTTTAATATTTCTGTCGAAACGATATCATCATATTTGACGAACAGTAACTTAAAGGAATAAATGTTTAACGGTGTTTAGTAGGGATTGGGTCAAATATATTTAAATAATATTAGTACTCTTAAGGTCCACATTGTATCTGCATTGTATTACAGTCTATCTTCGATTTAAGAGCATCGAACTTAACAAAGTTCTTGCCTTAAGAGACATTGTTTCGCCCCATCGATAGCTTGAATCTAATGTTAAGTCACCCAGTTTTAAGAGTAACTCAGATATGAGAAGCTCTGACCTGCACCACATATCCTCTTAGAACGAAGATAGACTGTATAATAATATGCACAACAACTTGGCTTTAATGAGATAACCATTAGTTTTACCATGTAAACCATTAGCACAAATGAGGTCCACTTTGAAGTCAGTAAAAGTTTTACAAGAAAATTCGTTCAATATCTGAAAATGCTAGAGGCAATTTAGTATTTTGGTATGTCCAGGCTTAGAATGCGGGCTCTTTCTCGTTAATAGTAAAGTTCGTTAACATTATTAATTCAAGAAATGCATGCTAGTATCTAAATAGCTCCATCATCTTATGTATGCCATACGAATAGATTGATCATGGTTACTTTTATGATTGCAAACGTTCAATTGATAAAGTTCATTCCAACTTAATTTCATAAGTTTATATTTTTATGCAAATTTGTGCACAAAAATAACCCCTTCAATGTTATCTAGATTATTTTTACTGATATTGAGCGGAAACTAACTAACAGCAATTAGCATGCTCTAATCACTCAATTTATTTGAAAAAGTATTTTTACTTTTGACAATCTTTGGTGATTTTCTTAAATTTATATTTTCTGAAACATTCTGGAAATAGAACCGGTTGCTTTTTCTATTAGAAACTTAATAATTTCTAAAAAATGTTAATTGTGTTTATTACATCAAACAATTGAATAGGGATTGGAGCCAGGCAATAATTAACAGCCACTGTCTGCCAGTCATTTTTTCAATGAATAAAACATTAGGAAAATATTGGGACTGAAAAATATCAACGCAAATATAAACAAAAACCTAATGGATATCTAAATAGCATTCTTCAGCACTCAGGTGATTGAGTGCGTTGCGGAACAGGTATCAAATGTACAGGTGCTGTGCGAAGATGATCAGAGCCCAAAAAAAAAGTATTTTTACCCATTTGATCGGTTGTGCCATTAGAGTGAGAGAGCAATGATAGACAGACATGAAAATCAAGTCATGAAAAAATTGATTTGAATTGAAGTGAATTAATGGACGGAAAATATTTCATTTCTACCGATATGTTAGTGTTTGCGGCGAAACGCGAACTAAAGATTGAAAATAATTTTTTCAGCTCTAAATTGTTTTTCCTATTCAAAAAAATATTTGGCTTCTATAAAAACCAAGAATAAAAGGGAAAAGTAATTTGTTAAATTTTCTTCTTGCTTTTTCAGTTCTTTGGCTTAATTTTGTTTGATGTTTGTGTTTCAGTAACTATTGATAACTATTTATTTTATATGATTTTATTCAGGAAAGATAGTATCAATCAATTGGAAAACTGATTATCATTGAATTCGATCCTTGAATTTTTATAAGCATGATCAAATCTAATCAATCAATTATGTTGCCTTTCCATACAAAAGGCTATTTTTGTTTGTATTCATAAAAGTGATGTAATGGACAAAAATTGCGGCAATATTTTGTTTGTTATATTTCCTCGAAATCATTTGAAATTAATCATTTTTCCTCATTCATTATGCAACTGTATGACCAAGCTTATATTGTATAACTCTCCCTTAAAGGTCAAATATGAGCTGAGCTCATTTATCAATTATAGAAACATTTGAAATTTTTTTAAAAATATTTTTAGATATTAATAATTTGAGTCAATCTTATGTTATATTTAGACTAAAATTGTTTTTAGGGCGAAATTAGGTTCGCATTTATACCGTATTGCCAGTCAAAATAAACCATGGGCTTTCAAAATCAATGTCCACGCCCATATTTACACCCTTTCACCAATATCTCAGTTTTAGTCATATTGATTTTTGGCCCAGATGTTTTTTCTACTTGACTATTTTGGTACTAGCTTAAAATTTCAAAAATGCCATTAGACATTGCATGTACAATTTTAAGAAGTTTGGCTACTTTGACGGGAAGTACGGTATTCTAACAAATAGTTAGACAGGGAAGGTATGTCAGAGAGATGGAGGGAGGGAGAGATATATAGTGAGATTATCATCAATTTGACGACCGATATATTTATATAATAAGTGTTTCTTTCAGATCTAAATTCGATCTGTAATTATGTAATTTTGATCGAAATTATTCACAATTACAGGTTTGGTCGGAAAAATATTTTCCTAAATATCACGACTTTGAACAGAAGCATACTTTTGAACTATCGGTGGCTCCCGTTCCTAATGAACTGTTTTTCCACTGTGAGAAAGAGTTAGAAAGAAATGATAAACAAATGATTCTTGATAAAAATATAAAAATGATAATAATCTAATTGTTTTTGCTTCGATATAATGGTTGAAGCGATTAATTTGAGTGAATTAAAGGCTTCTCGTTTTCTATCCATTTATTTGGTATTAAATTTGATTAATATATATATTTGTTTCATTTAAATAAAATATTCATTAATCAGGTTTGAATTGTTTATAAACTTAATCAAATATAAATATTGTGCTCCACTGAAAACTATTAAATTCTTATCGTAAGTTATTTTTTGATTAATAGATTGTATATAATTTTCTGATAAATTATTATTCAATATTTGGCTCAACTCTCATATTATTTGTTTTTAATTTGAGTCTCGAATTTATTCGAAAATTATACCCTTTAATAGTTTTGCTCAACAAGTCTTCAACTGAGCTCTGAAAGGGCTGCCAGACAGGCACTGATTAGTGATCTGCCAAAGATCGAGCTCACAATTTGTGACCTCACCTGTTCTCTTCAACCTGACTTTTTTTAGCTTGATTATATGTGGAATCAAAGCTGCTCTGACTAGAAACTGATCCAAACTAGTTCGAAATGTTCAGGTTCTTTAGCTCTAACCATGTAAGGACAAAATTGGCCAGAATTATAATTTTTCGATACCAAAGTCATTTCATTTGCAGTTTTGATAAGAAAGCATTTTAATTGTTATTTATTTTGATTGATTACGACATTAATTCGACACTAAAATTATAGAAAAGTATTCTTGCTTATTATTCTTACATATTTGTTGTACACATCAATAATCTTAATGATTAGTTTTAGAAATAGTTTCAAATTGAAATTCATTTCTTCAAATTAACTTGTTTTCTTTTTAATTTGCTTTCGAAATAAATGTTGAATTCAATGAATAATTTCTAATTACTTTAAAAGTGAAATTAATTTTAGAATAGAGAATGTGAGACATGTCATTTTTCAGACTAATGAATGGGAATTTTGTAAATAATAAATTTTTGATTAATAATAACCATAAGTTTATTTATTAACTCAACGGATAAGCCTTTTTGTGCTAGAATACATATCACAGTTTAGCCTTTTTTTTATTAAATTGAATCAGATTGATTAATGTGTGAATGAAATTTTAATTTGATCAATGTAAAGGGCTTTTATTTTTTTGTCCGGAACATCACAATTCATTTTTGTGATCAACTCTTTTCTTTGTTTAAACATTTGATTGACTTTTGTTCAAAAGTTCGTGTTTCATGAAAGTGTTTTTAATTAATGTTGGTACTTCTTTTCGGTTGTTAGATGGTATCAGGATAGAACAAGACTGTGCTCTGCCTTCAAGTAAAGGTAAGGCCTGTTTTGTATCTGGACAAAATTTCAGGAAATAAAATTTTCATTTCTTGTTTCATTTGTTTACAATTCAATGATTTCTTTAATATCATTGAGTATTTACAACAAAAAAAGGAAAACATATTTATGAAATGATTGACTTATATATTAACTCAACAGTGAATACATTTATATTAATAATTTTATTTCGAATTAATTAGCCAGGGATGGTGAGAGGGTTTGAGCTCAGGTAAGTGCTCCAGTCAGTTCAGTCAATTAGCAAATTGATGGAATTTTGAAGTTGGTGAATTATGTGAGATTAAAATCGGCAAGTTCGTCAGACAATCGAGAGGAATATTTGTGGTCTTTATGCTGGTTAAGAGTGTGGACCTCCTCCTGAGCACCCCCTGTCTCTAAATGAAACCATTGATTAATGAATTGTTTCACATAACTCTGTGCAAAGAAAAGTCTGTTTTTATAGCAAAGTTTGAATTTTCTGTTATGATGTTTGATAAAAGAGAAGTTAATTATGTTCTTATGTGAACTTTTTATTCTAGCAAAAAAAATAATAATAAGTTGAAGTCTTTGCAAAAATATTTTTTCAAAGGATTTATTAACGATTCAGAAATTGATTGAAAGAAAAATAATTTTTTTTGTCTTTAAGATTGTTTTTCAATCTATAAGTCTTGAAACGAAAAATTCTTAACCTTAAGGTTAGGCTTCGATTAAGTGTATTATTGTTTGAAGGAATAGAAAAACCAGATTTCTTTGACTGACTGTGAAATTCAGTTGAATTTTCATTTGTTGCGAATAATAATAACCCATTTAACTATTGAAATAAGACAGAGAGAACTGTCTGACATTTTTGGATTAAGATAGCTGATTAGTTGTGTAAGAAAGGAAAAATTATTTAATCAGCACTCTATCTATTTTAATGTCAAGTTAACAATGATTTGCACAACGTGTGCCTGGATTCTTTTTGTTTCTAATTCTATGAATTGAAAAGTCTTAAGATCAGATTTAATCCAGATCATTAATAATTTTGGAATTTTTTCTTCAGGAAGAGTTTTGGGCTTTGATCCACCTTGCTGACCCCTGTTCATTATCTAGATTGAATTGAATCTTTGGCAGAAGTGATTATTTTAAATGGATTCAGGAATTCTATTTCCAAATTATTTGTACAAATTAAAGATTAACAGTGTAATTTTGTTAATCGATCTAGAATGTTGATTAGTTGAGCACGGTATTGACCATCCCTGTTTTCTACTCATATGATTTTTTTAGTGAATTTGTCGAGTCGTTCGGCACTCGTTTTTTGATTAATGAGTCCGACATTTATAACAATAACCCAATAATCGAAAATACATTAATTCACAAAATAAGTCATTCAATACAATTGAAGACTATTTTTCAGAGTCCGTGAGAAACACTTACTGTTAGCCCTGTTGTCAGACAAATGAACTCTTATTTCGATATAATTGAAGTAAAATATCTTAAGATTAGTTTTTTGCGATTAACTGTCCGTCAGATAAATAATTGATAGACACTTGTAATCATCAGTTGGTTGGTTACTTCATTAGCAACTCGTCTCTAATTTAATTAATTTTTTTGTTGATTAACTTTTTGTTGTTTTAATCAAACAAATAATGTGATAGAAACTAATTATTTGTCTGATTAAATTCTACTGAAATGTACCTTAGCAATTTGGACTGGTTGTTAATTTTAAAAAAGAATTTAAAGTTTTATCTTTGTTATATAAAATTTTGAAAAAAATTTTGTAAATGTGTCTTGCCCAACATTCTTTGCTGTCAAAAAGAAGAGAAACTGTAATTTTATACTTGAAAATACATTTGAAATAATGAGTTAGGTTTGGTCTGAGTGAGAATCTGATAAAGAGATTTCATAAGCTGTAATTTTTGTAAATTATCTATCTTACTTTTGCTTTGATTTTTTAAAAAATTAAGCAATTTAAAAAATATTTCAATTACCACGAAATCGAAGTGATTATCACTTATCCCAAAATGTTTTTTTACTTTTTTCAAGAAACTAATTGACTTTATTTTTGTTCTGAGTCTCTAATAATAATAATGGCAATTAGTTTTTGGGATAAAGTGACTAGGTTATTGGAATACTGTAATTGAATGCATCGATTGCTTGACAATCGGCAAGCTTAGTTCTGTAATTGGTCTTGGTTAAAATAAGCATACAAATTGCTGGGAATTGGATAACTCGATTATTAATCAATGTTTTTTTCAATGTTCTTGTTTAATGAAATGTGATTCATATTTCAAATGTACAATTAGTGGGAATCGGTGTCTCTTATCGTCGACTGTGTGACGGCACCGACCCTTCAGTCCCTTAATTAAGCGGATTCTGTTTGGGGTCCAAAAATCAATTTTTTATTAACTGAAAATTCTGACATTTTCTCCCCTCCATTAGAGACCCGATATTTAGTGTAATTAAAGCGGATTTTGATTAATTATTAAATGAAAAGAATGTTCACTCATTTGCTTCGAGAAAATGTATTTTTTTTCAGAAATTTTATCTGATTTTAAGGAAAAATTGAAATTAGACATGCTATATTTGCATCAAACAATATCAAGTTGTTAATAGTGGCAATAAATTAAAATTGAAATAAATTAAAAAACAAAATTTAACACTTGTTTCTCATTAATTAAATTTCATTCTCTCATTGAAGTGCTTTTTATCGATACTATAATTATAGTCTTAGTATTGGCCCAAACGGTAACCTTAAGTGAACTTTCATCTGAAACATTGGTCTTTTGGTCTCTTCCATGAATGCAAATTTCCAGATCATTTGCATTTATTATATCCAATATTTCGTTTGCAAATATATTTAGCCAGGGGCAACTCACGATTTAAGTTCGTTCATGTTACAATTTTCAAAGTGGTTATCATGCACACTTGATTTAAATTCAAAAGATTATGTTTAACTCTTTGGGTCCTGTTAATTCTAATTAATGTAAGCAATTAATTAGAACTGGCATGGTGTTGTGTTTAAATAGTAGAGTGCCAAATTTTGAAAAATGAGTCCTGTTAATTGCTAGTTCAATTTGTTTACGTGTAGTTCAGGAGTTGAGTCCTTTGTCCCACTTGAGAAGGTCGAGTGCCATCCTTACTGAATCAAATTATGAGCACAGGTATAACTGGCGGCCCCGACAGGTGCTTTCAGTCTGAACCTCTGGACTCGAAGAAAAGCATAGAAATCATGTATACAATAAACTACAAGAAAAAGAATACGTTATTTAAAGTCGTGTTACCTTCAGGTATGAAAACGTATGACTAAAGGCACCGGTTACTTTAATAACTTTCAATTTCTTTTTCTAATGTTCGGGGGCCCCTGAGTGGCCGGTATTAGTATTCTGTCTGTTTTTTGGCTTAATTGTTCGCTATTTTGCCTTCAAATGATTGATCAGGGCATTTTTTAGTAAATATTATTCCTATACTGAAAACTAGTGGCAATCCATTTGAATAGCCTTTCCCTCTGAGAACATATTATTTGCGACTTTGTTTTCAATACAGAGACAAATATTTATTAATTTAATCATTAATTTCGACATTTCTTGAGAAAAAACTGCTTTAAAATTCAATCTGTGTTTGAATCAAATGTCTTTATCCAATTTAATCTTGAAAATACTTAAACTTTAATAATTTTCTAATAGTTTTTGTCATTAAATGCTAATTAAAATAATAATTTCTCCCCAATAAGTGATCTAAAATTCATTAGAAAGTTGGGAAACTTATCCTGGTTTGTTGAAATTTGTGGCGAAGATCAGTTCTGTTAATATACGATAAAATCATTAAAATATAATTAATTATTTTAGAAAAATTGTCAAACACAGAATAGATTGGAATCAGAGGACAGGCTATGACCACAATCTGATTTCATGAGAGACGGCGCTCAGAAACAGATATTATTATTACTTTTCTTCAATGCTTTTCCCTCTCTGGCTCTCAGATATCAAATCAGAGGAAAAACTTAATGAAAATATATTTTTTTCCTAATTATTATTCAGAAATAGATTTTTTGTTTCTCAGTTAAAAACAAGAATATCATCGAAAATATTGAAATTTATTTTGATTCTTAGAAAAGTCTCAAAAACTAATTGAAATTCAAATCCTATTTTCAAGTGATGTGAAGAAAATTCAATCTTCAAATTTAATTTGAATTTCATGAAAATTTATGTATTATTTCTCAATACGTCAGTCGACTACTCAAACGATTGCATAAATTATATGAAATACTGTTTAAATGATAGTTTTGATTAGAAATCTGATCGGAAATCACTCATAAAAAGTTCTAATATTATGTAAAAATGTATTTTGCAGTCTATTTATAGAACAAGTAGTGAAACAAATGAATATTAATTAAAATTCTGATATCTGTCTGTCATTTCTAGTATATTACAAGATGAGATCAATGTTAACAGAATTAATAGTCAAGCATTCATTAAAGGCAATTAAATTTTCGATTAGACTCGAGTCAAACCAATTTTCTTTTCAAACATTTTCGGTAATTTAACATTTGAATGCCATACCAAAGACTGTCAGTCATTGATATTCCTCACGCGCCTCATATTATGTGTGAGTGGCCCTCGACTGGGCTAATGGTCAGACTAATAGTGAAAATGTTTCCTTAACAGCGCAAACAATAATATACCAGAAGTTATACAGAACTGAAATCCAAGTTTTTTAATTTTCAAAACTTTTGTATGACTCAAATGTGTTATAAATATTTTCAATGAAAATCCCCTTAAAATGAAATTTATTTGTATTTTAATTTATTCACAATATTTTAAAGATCCTCGATAAAAGAGTTTAGCTGAAAATTTTGCCCTAGAACACTGCAATCAAATGAATAAAATTGACAAAGTATCAGCGAAAAAATTTGAATGGTCATAAAAATTGTAATTTAAGTTTTTACTGGATAATAACTATTTTACAGTTTAAACTTTGATTTTTTTTGAATAGATTAAAAGTGAGCCTTTTTGTGGCCAAATCAGAATAATTGGTATAAACGTGGAGAAGTGTGTTAATGTGAGGTATCAACAAGTAAGCTGGCAGCACTGGTAGCTCCTCTGATTATGATCTTCGAATAATGATGATGATGGTGCCAGTGCGGTGCACAGTAAGCACAGGTATTAGTGCACAGATATATGCACGGAATATGACCCAATAGTTGTGAGGTTACACTGATAACTTTTTCAAAACTACGAAGTCCTGTCCTTTTTTTTCTCCACAATGAAACCTATTTTCCAGATTCAGAGTAGATTTTCTTCATATTTGAAACACTGTAATAATCATCACATTTTCTTGTGTCGATTCCGACCCATTGTCTGATAAGTTATGTGCCATAAAAAGTCGGATCCATTCGTATAATACATAAGAAATAAGAATTTGTGCGGTTTTTATGAGAGATATAATGAGCGGTACATGAGTTTCATCGCCAATAGACTGAAACGTATTGAAAATTGGATAACAATTGCTTATGAATATAGAGATTGTGAGCTATGGATAGACTTCTATTAAATGATTGCATAGAAATTGAGTGAAAAACGTGATTAGAATCGTTTTAGTCTCCAATCCAAGTATTAATAGTGAACTGAGAATAGCTTTTCTTCTTTCGATTCACTATTACTTCATATTTTGAGCTCAATTTCCATCAAATTTTTGGCCATCGGTTCGTTTATATATACTTTTATTTATCAAAGAAAAGGTATTTCCATTGCATTTGAAGATGAAATTAGTTTTTGACTTATATTTTCTCTCATATTCTATGCATTACTTCAATAGCTGTTATTGTCTGTAAAAATTGGGGAAATATTGTAATTTATTTATTGAACACTTTTTACATCTTATTTTTTACGACTGTCACAGACATTATCTGCCGTAAGGAATGATTGAATGGATTTCACTTTTTATTTTTGCTCTCCTTTTGCATCAGTCATACGTTAAGTCAAAATATTCTAATGGAGAATAACTTTCAAATGATTTGTCATTTTTCTTATGCAAAAAAATTGTATCTTTTTCCTGTCTATCCGTTTTATTTGACTGTTAAGCTTAAGCAGGAATTTTAGCAGGAATTTTGTCAAACAAAATTTACTGGATTAGAAGCAATTAATATATTTGGTTATTTTTAGAAAGTGCATTGTTCTGGTGTTTATTATTTTGATTGTTTGTTATTCTATGTCATAAATTTGGGGAATTTTTCATTTTAAATGAATCCATATTTAAAATGTGTATAAATGTTGAGTTTTAAATAGAAAAAGAGAAAGAGAGGGCTTTGCCATCAAAAAAGACATAAAATTTAAAGGCTATCTTCAGTGAAGAAGAAGAAAATGGTAGTGGAAGAGCCCTAATCATTAGCTTCTCATCAATGGTGACGACTATAGAGAGTATTAAATTTATAGATATCGAGAGCCCTGACTAACGAACAAAACTCTAATTTCTTTGGGGAAGTTTCGCAGCGAAAACAAAATAAAGTTAAGAGATTTGTCTGCAATGGCTCTGAAAAATATTCTATAAAATATAAGTTATATAATGGCCTAAAGCGCTGACAGATAAGAGTCGGGTCCGCAACAGTCATAGATAATTATTGATAGAAAAGGTAGATCTGAAGCACGTCTTCGCCAGCAAATAATTTACTGATATATTCTGGACGAGATGAACAAAAAGGGCCAGTGGTCTAAGCGTTCGGTTTGTCTGTGCGCTTACTTTCCCCCCAAATGTCTGTGCCATCAGAGCTATCCTCACTTTTTTTAAAGGCTGTAAACGATTGCAAATTATACCAAAATTACATTCTCTCATGTCTTGGATGCCTTGAAAAAGTGTCGTTAGTTTTCCCTACTTTTCCTTTTGACTACTGTTTAAGCCTCAGGTTTTCTTCTTTGCAAAGATGCTGGATTAGATTTTATATTAACAAATTTCAACTGAATTTAATCCTAATTTACATAAGTCTATAAATTGATAACGATTTATGGCCAGTGATATATTAACAGGGAATTGCTTAATTTTAAAGATAGTCCAGGGACTAATCGACCCAATATCTGATCAAGAATGACCTAGGCTTATAATTAATTCAGTTCGTAAATTAGTTTTTTGATTAATTGAAAGTTTTGCAATTTTACTCTTAGTTTTGGGAAAATCTACTCTTATTAATGACTGTCTAATAAAAACATGTTTTTATGAGAATTATTGTAAATATGAGTTTTAAAAATATTCTGATCCTAAAAATTTTATTAAAATTTAAAGGATAGGGATTAGCCTTATTATAAAATTATTTTCAGAATTACCTTGTCTTTTTCAGTTTTATTGCAAAATTTTGAATTAAGATTAGAAAATTTGAATATTGATTAGTTTAAAAATATTTTATGATCATTTGAATATGAGTAAGCACATAATATATAATCAATTTGTAAGATTCTTGTTTTATTTGGAAAAACTTATGATTTTGTTTGTGAATAATGGCATGTGATAAAAGTGCAATGTCTTTTTGACGTGTAAGGCCAATTAGATATTTTACATTATTTTGTGCTCAGGGCATGTTTTAAAAAATGCCGAATATTTATTGAATTCGTTTAATTCAATAGAACAATAATTATTAAGTTTAGTATAAAAGTGGTTAACACTCAATATGCAAATGATTACTCAGTTTTTTCAATACATCTATTGATAGATAAGTATTAATAAAAATTCTTTTCTATTCAATAGTTTGTGTTTGAGTTTGAATAACAGGTTTGACTTTAATAACAAAAATATTAATGTTTTTTCTGGCAAAACATTACATACAAATTGTTTGATAACACACACATTGAATGGCAGTCATCGACAGAAAGATGCAGTCCTTCTCTGCTTTGGTTATTGAATAGAAGAATTTCAAAATAGATGTTTGAAAATGAGTTCTGATTTTCTTTCTATCCATTAGTTGTTAGACTAAGTTTATAGCCGATGGCTATCCTCTCCGTTCGCTTAGGAACTAAACATCTCTAAACTTCAGCTTTGATTTAATGGTTTTCGATATTTTATATAATAATTTCTATTAGTCTTTCAGTCGAATGCCTTAACTTAAAACTAATGACTGCAATGAGAAAAGAATTTCTTCCACAACAAAACCTGTATATAAAAGCACAGCATATTCTGCCGGTTCTCTTCATAGGAGAAGGGGGGGGATGGCATTTGTCACGAATTATGCAAAGTTCTCTTTTCTGCACTTCTTGTCTTATGTTTAGAAAAATGCCTTCTTTTGCCGAACAGTTTCCATACAAAGCGTTTAATCATTTGATTTCTTCTTACTCTAAGCCATATTTGTTTGGATTCGTGTACTTTTGCAAGTTTCAAATATTTTTTCTTCTAAAAAACTGACTTTTTTTTACTTTCCTTCTTCTTTTATCGAAAAGTCTTTCACATTCGATAACTTGTCTTTAAATGAAAAGAAGTTTTTGTTTCAAAATTTTCTTTTAATGATTTTGAACTCAGAGGAAAAAAAATATCAATCAATGAAAAGACTTAGATTTTGAAGTCTGTTTCACTACAACTAATGGTCTGTTTATTTTGATTTTGGTTTCGATTCTGAAGTCAAAGATTTTAGTCTAGAGTTGGACTCAATCCAGACAAGTGTCCCACAAGTTTTAAAATCAGAAAACGATCACAACATTTATCAGCGACTTTTGGCTTAAAGTTTACATCTGTTTCGTCAGTCAAACAGAGATGTTTACAATTTTTACTGGGATTTTAGGGCTATTTTAATCAAAATTCCTAGGTGGTCTTCATTTAGGTAGAGTCAGGGAATTTTGGTTTGATGTTATAAAAAATGTTTAACCTGTATCCAAAAAAGGGTGACCATTCCGGAACGATATTTTGGTCTCACTGGAAGGGAAATGGGTAAATGAAAATACCCCGGTATTGGCCATCTCTGGGTAAGAAAAGTGTTTTGAGAAAAAAACATTTGACTACTGAAAGACAGAATTGGCTTTTAATAAAAAGTTTTCATTGAACTTGAAATTAACTTTGAAATCAGTGTTCAGATTAGATATTTTATTGCAAGAGTCGTTGAATAAGAACAGTGTACAGCCAAACCTCTTTTGTATAAAATTTAAAAACAATGAAATGAAGCCAATTATCAATTGTTTGATTGATTGAAACCAAATGATTGATTCGGTTAACAAACGGTATGGGAATGGCCTGAAATGGGCTGCGATTCGTATTTTGACTTACTTTTAACTAAAGGCAATGAATTTGACTCAGAATATTAATGAGGAGTGCATTGAATTATTCGCAAAATTTCGTTTCATCGACAGTTTAGTTGAGACTAACATTTTTTAATCAGTTTTGTATTCAATTAAATAATAAATTGAATGAAAATCCATTAAATAGTCAGTGAAGTAGACATTAATTTCTGATTCAATTACTGGTTTTTTTTCAGCAAACATTCACTGAATCGCTGCCAATCGGGAAACGAAAATTGATTTTTTTAACGGGATTTTCACAAAAGTTTTTGTTTCAGTTGAACAGAAAAAAGTTGTTGTATTTAACAGAAACTTCTAACATAAATAAAAAAGTTTTAAACTTTTTATTGTGTTTGTATTGATTTCAAACAATGAATGAGAGAAATGTTATGAGAAACTCTCATAAGCTTTTCCATTCAATACCTCAATTCTATATCGAGTTTAAATTAACAGCAATTCAGTTCTTGCACATCAGTTCCCCCCTTTGTTCAACACTCTTGATGACCAGTAATGAAAGTTCAGATCAAATGTCTTAAATATAATAATTCAAGTATTTTCGTCTAAATTTATCTTTTGATTTTTTAACGGATTCGACCGATCTTGGTCAATATTTCTAAATAGGTCTAGTTTTCAATAAAATAAGAGGGAATGGGAGAGAACGTGTGTGTGTGTGTGTGTATGTGTGCGTGTATGTATGTAT
>JAQIWP010000418.1:0-26442 GCA_034695525.1 Euzetes globulus
CTGGTTGCGGAGGGAAGCCAGGAGTGGGAAGACGGTATTCTTTGGGGGGAGAGGGCAAAATTGGGTTAAGAGGGTTCGTTCAAGAGGTACGCCGACAACATTTGGAATATATGGGAGTCCAATGTATTGCGAATGCTGCCGACGTATCTCTTGAATGTATGAGTGTCTGTACGAGTTTTCTCAGAAACTATTATTTCAAACTTAGAGGTGAGAGGGAGTCTAAGAATGTTCAGACTAACGAAAACACAATCGAGTTGAGCATTCCTAGGCTGGAGGTAAATAGAAAGCGATGCTTGTTTGGCCACCAATCCAATCACCTCTCAGTAGTTTCTGTAATAATTCGTAGAGACAAACTCATCAGGCATCGCCTCTACATTCCCCAAGATGCTTTGTGTTGCAAAAAGCATCTGAAAGAAGAATGGGAGAGTTTATCAGGGGATATATTCTCTTATTCTTCTTCTCTAATCGAAGAAATGATGGGCCTTTTGATTGTTCAGTAAAACAACCGTGCACTGGTCAAGGGACGGGCTAGTCACACACACAGTCCCCCTGCTGCTCTCGAGACTAGGAGCTGCAGAAAAAGCAATAGTCTCCAATTAGAGGAAGAACCGGGACCTTTAATTGTTTTCTCATCCCGGAAGGGGGACGGACTATATTAGGGAAGGTGGGTGGGTTGTTTATATTCATTTTAATGTCCAAACGTTGAGAAAAATGAATATATATAGTGTTTTCCTAGTTTAATTGACTATTTTCCAATTTAAAGCCCTCTAGCGGTTTTATCTTAATAGTTACAGTTTTCTAACTTTGATATTCGTAATCAGCATGCTCGAAAACATATATTATGATATAAATATCGATCATATTGACACTTTGAAAAGTTCAACTTTGACGCCCCCTGGTGGCTTTATTATAGGTGCTATCAAGTTACAAATTAGATTTTATTGTTTAGTTTGATGGCCTCTAGCAGAATATCATAAAAATTCCCGGTTGACAAGCGGTCTTATTTCCTTCAAAAATGGGCATACTTCTTTAATTTCTATTTTCATATAAATAGAAATATTTTATAAAACCCTTACTTATTTATGGTCCATAAGGTTTCATACAATTTTAAAGTCTAATTCTGCTGTAGAATAAAAAAAATATATAAAAGAATCTATAAATTGATTCCAAGAGTAAATGTATACAAAAAAGAAGAAATTTTAAATATTTCGTTAGAACGAACCTGAATAATTAATGATTCGTTCAGTCTTCAGACTTCAAAGTTTTTAGAAAGATTTGCTGAAATCTAATACTTTTCAGTCAATTGAGACTGAATTCAAATTTAGGAAAAATCAAATTTTATCTGAATTTTATTCAAAAGATTTAATCGACACCCAAGAGTGAGCTTAAAATAATACCTTTTATATGATGGGTATTTTTAAAATCAAAATATAATATAAAAATTCAAATTTTTTCATATAAATTTTTAATCTTAACCCACCAAGGTACAAACATAATATTCCTGTTTCCAAAAAAAAAACAATCAAAATTTATCTTTGAATCATCTTGGCTATTCCAAAGATTGCATAACCAACTGAAGTATCTTGTCATTCTGGGAAATTGTATTGAATTGATTTATTCTAAAGAAAAGAATTAACTTGTTTAAAATTCCAATTTTAAATTTAATACGCACTTTGTAACCTTGATAATTGAAAGGATTTCTCAAATTTCAATCAAAATAAATTCTTCTCGACTCTAAAAACATAGAATAGAAAAGCAAAACCTGTCTCAACATATGATAGGTTACCAAAGATATAATTTTAATCATCAGAATGTCAGCAAAAGTCAGACAAAGTGTTCAGGCATTGAGTGAAAAGGAAAATATTTTTTAATAAAAGCGTGTTTTTATTTAATCCCCCAACAGTTCTAACAAAAGGAGCACAGAATATATTCTTTTGAACAAAAAACATATATTTATTTGAAGGGTCTGACAGAAGAGACAATTTCAGACAATATTAGGAAACAAGTTGCATTAAAGCTTACTATTAAGGTGACAACATTATAAAGACCGGCACAATTTTTAATTTAAAAAAATATGTTGCCCTGGAATACACCTTAAAAATATTTAATTTTGCAAATTTTTTTAATTATAAGAAATGTTTGACTTTAGGTTAATGTTTTCCTCTGGAATTTGTAGGCTGAGATCGTAAGCTTGAAAATTCAAGGCAGCTGCCAGAGGTGTGACCACTCTACTTCCTATCAAAGCCATTATTCAATACTTGTTTTCATTTAATATTAAAATTTTTTATGAGTTTTTCTTAAAAATTTTAATCAAATATAAAACACATTAGTTGTTCCGGAATTCTTGTTTGAAAATTCAAATTGTATTAAGCATTAAATATTTACATTCTTGTTATATGTAAGTAGAGATGGCCAAATAGAATTTATTTTTCATTTTGAGAAACCTTCCAGAACTTTCTCGCAATGGTTAGCCCATGTTTCTTGATAATTTTAAATTGAAAATATTTTCTTAAAATTGTCAATAAAATTTTAAATTTCTAAAACCATTTGATTTTATGACAATTTGTTCAAACATTTAATTCTGTTTTACGCCATTATGGCAACACCACAATGATGTTACATAATTAACTTCACAATAATTTACAAATAATTTATGGATTATCGTAATTTTCTCATGTTCAGTTCATTATAATTTTCTAAATTTGCCTCTATTTGGGACTTTATTATTGTATTACGTTTGCTATGGTAGTGCTTAGACTTTAAGTTTTATTAAAATAAGATTGCATTATGAATGATAAAAGGAAAAACTTATTTTTTTGTGCGAGAAATTTTGTCATAAGAAACTTTCTAGAAAGTTTATAGAAAGTTTTATTTTTGCCAACTCTATATGTGAGTCAGTCCAGAAATCTAATCCAATCATAGGAAAGGACCAGACAATGCCCGTAGGAGTCCACACATTGAATTCATAAGTAATAGAATTCATATTTTACTGCAAACTTTTATTTCATAAACTCAATAAAGCGATATATTATTAAATTTAATGATTTAATAATTAGCTTGGAAACAGTGGAAAAATGATTTATGGTTAAAAGAGGATTATTGTAATTAATATCAGCAAAAATTAGTCAATCCTTGAATAAATTAGCTTCTAATCAGCAGTGACCAGACATATGTTCAGCTACTTTAACCAAGTCAATTTTTGCGAATTACATCAACACAATTGCTTTTTAGCAATAGTTACACATTCAAAACTATACTCCTGGGAGTTTACCAAAATTATTGAATCTGACCCTGTTTCAAGAAACTAGGATAAAGTGTATCTGATTGACAATCAATTATTTAAAGTTCTATGGCTATACAAAAGGGTGTAATTAAAAGCTAATAATAATTATGATATTCACCAAAAACGCGATTTTTATCGTTTTATTTTAACGATTCAGTAAATGATTAGTCATTCTATTCGTAAGAACCGTTTATTCGATGGCTTTTCAGAAAGTTCTTGTGTTATTTGAATTTGAAGATTGAATGTGACCCTCATTTCAAATCTAAGTGTCCATTGCTATGACTTGTTATATAAGTGATCGATAAGATCTCTATTATGAGAGACGCGACAAGAAATAAGACACGAAAGAAATATTAAATTCCAAATGTTTGACATTAAATCCAAATGATCTCTAAAGACATGTTTTACAAACACTTGAAAAAGAATTTTGAACAAAATCGAAGTTTTTTCTGCAGAATATCACCAAAAATAATGATCCCTGCTAGGATCTTGACTCCAACTGAGAGCGAAAGGAATGCAAATTAATTCACCAAATGTTTAAACGAACAGTTAATCAAATATAAGCTGAAAACAGCTATAATTAGCGGCTTTTCTTTTAAGCATTCGCTTCAACAGAACAATGTCTTTATGTCTTTACTAACAGACCAAGAATTGATTAATTTTTAATTTGTCTAATGGCCACAGGGGATAATCTTTGAAATGTACCGCTATAGCATAATATTCAACTTGAATATTAACTAAAATCTCCCTCTCTTTCCCTCTCTCCCCTCTCTCCCCCTCCTATTTTAAATAATTTTATTCAAAAAGTAAGAATATTTTTTATGCTAATTAATGTTTGATTTTTGATTGAATTTTCATATCTTTTGTTTACTTTTTCCGTAACAGTTACTGACTTTATCGCAGGGTTTGAGTACATAATTTTATATGGCATTTATGGTATTCATATATTCTTATCTTTATTTGTGGAAATAAAAATATTTAACATCTTTACCGAATTATTTCTAATAGAATACAAGAAATAATTTTCAAAACAAACTCAATCTCTTTACACATATCTACTTAAACACAAACACACACACATACACACAAATCAGAACATGAATCGATTATCCTATATTAACATTGCATCTAAAAATCGATGAAGGTCATTGTCCACATAATAAAATATGAGCATTTTGACCATGATCAATCTTTTACCATTAATGACCTCATATTTCTTGGAAAACCAAAGATTCCTTTTATTTAACTTAAATAAAAACATTCACTTTTAAGAGGAGTTAAAAGAAGAGTTAAAGAAAGAAATATCAAAGAAGTCCACTCTAGGATAATTGAAACTTATGATTTCTTTTATTTTTTATCCTTAAGATCAAATCCTGTCACAAATCTTTAAAAAGTGAATTTTGTAAACATTTTCGAATGTTTATAAAGAACTAAGACATATAGCTTTTAGCCATTTGTGACTTAAAATTTTATCTAAAGTGATTCAACAAGATAATTTAAAAGCCATTAATTCAGACTATTTTTGAACATTGTATGGCCTCATAGAGTGCGAGATGGGCTTCACTGCAATGACTTTACATTTTATGTGACATTTATTCTTGTAATAAACATTAACTCATTATTTATTAACCATTTATTTGACTACAAAATTACACGAAATACATAACAATAAGCATGATTAAATAAAACAGTTATTTTTAATTTAAGTATACTATTTTAAAGGAAAACTCCAATTAAACCAAATATAACCAGGTCACTGACCAACCATAGTCATAATGGTCTTTTATGCATGATTCATTTGACTAAGTAATTTGCAAAATTGGAAAAAATCTGCCTGTTAAGTTGAATGACTCATTTCAATTCAATTATATTTTGAAATAGATTTGTGGTGTTCTCCAATTTGGGACGATCTCTTCTGTTGGCCCCCAACCCGAGCAGGAACTGTAGTGAGCAAGACCTGTGCCGAAATATTCAAATTGGTTAATATAACAACCTTTGATGGAATCGATGCCAACAAACGTAAGGAAAAGTTTTCTTTCATTTTTCATCTTTGATAACAAATCTCTTATCAAAAGAATATTTTTGTTTTCTTTGAGTTTTCGTTTTTATATGAATTTGATTTTTTTTCTCCATATTTCAATGTTATTCTTATATTTATTATCATCAGTGATGGCCAGAGGAATGTGAATTCATACAAATCTTCCCTCAAATTTAGGTTATTGATAGAAAGTACTTACTTGCTACTTTTAATATTTTTCTGCACTTAATCTTTTCCCAAAAGTCTCTTGGTTGTTTTATCCTATCATCCTAACATGTGACTAGGTCAGTTCGTCAAGTTCTGCCCATCACTGTCATTAATTTTATTTATACATTTTTATCCGAGACGTGACTTAATTATATCGAAAACTCATTTATCGAAAATTATTATCCAATTTGAATTCGGCCTTCAGTTGCATTTGAATTTTAAGGCTAGGCTTATCTGAAAAGAGCAGGAACTTTTAATAATTGATTTAATTATAGTGATTGTCATTAAAATAAAAATTTCCATTATTTATCGATTTTCACTTTAAAAACTGATAAGAAAATAAAATTTAAATTAAATGCAAATTATTGCTAACAATTCGAAAATTAGTTTTTAATTTTTTCCGAAATTTGATTTATGCGTTAATTAACAAAATTCAAACAAATATTTTAAGCTCAGAAATAGAGTAAATATTTTAAATTAAAACTTTTTATTATTGAATTTAATTTCAAAAACATTAGGAAATTACAACAAATTTAATAAATGTATCAAAAATATAAGTCTTTATATGACTTTACAAATATTCTATTGAATACACTTTTCACTAAATAAAATCTAAATGAAAACTTCAACATTTCTTAATTAAAATATTTTAAGATGAGCAAGGCTAAAATAATAGTAAATCTTTAAGACCTATACTAATTCACTAAGAAGCTCTTGAAAGGATTTAACACCTTGCCTTGTTTATGGTTTTGCAATGGCATGAAATATTAAAGGAATTTCCAAAGGAATTAATTCATGATTTTTGCGTTCAGTATTTTAATCCTGTTTTTAAAATATTTTTACTAAAACAGGATTTCATTGATTTTTCTGTTCGGTAATTATTTGCTAAAAATATCAAAATTATAGCTCTGATGAATGGCCTTTAGATTAATGTCAAAACAGATAGAATAACAGCACAGCATTAAATTCTATGAGTTACTCGATTTTTCATATATTCTTCAAAAATAGTTTTTTTCAAATGACTAATGACTTTCAGAATTGCCTAAAAAGCCTTTCGATTGTCTGAAATCGTGTTTGGTTTCATATATTTTTCCGGAAATGATGTTTTGCTGAGTTTGACTTCTATTTTATCAAAAGTGCTGTTCGATTGTTCAGTCAAACGAAAAGTTAGTTTTGGAAACTATCAAAAAAGGATCCAATTCTTTCGCTCCAAGAATTGACTTCTGATAGGAAACAACATAAATGTTTTTCATTCAATTTACTTTACCGTAAAAAAAGCGAAAAGAAAATGATATCCAATAGATTAGTGGCAATAGTTCTGGCACTGGACTTAACCGGGGTCTGACAGTGTATTACTCTTGTCATTAGGACCGTTGTCTATATCGAAGCCGTTGACAGTATTTCGCAATTTATCGTAAAAGGCTTTTTACAACTATTTTAGAGCTCATTATATTTTAAGTGATCTGTTTTTCTTTCAACGCATTTCATTCAATGTTTCCCTATTTTATATATAAAGTACTCGACTTAACAGCAATTTACAAGTTGTGATCGGAATCCTATTTGTCTGAAACAGTCTATTCATTGAATCAGCAATTATTTACTTGACTAAGTCTTTTATAATTTGCTTCTTTCTCCAGTCGACTGGAACCTTTTTGATTAATCAATTAATTGGCCTTTTTAAAAAACCCTTTTATACCAAAATTTCGTTGGAGAGACTGGTTGTGTTGTTGACGTCAGAGGACAGGGAATGAAACCATAGTTTGCTTGTGTTGGCACTGGTTGTAGATATATTCGGGTTCGATTGTGTTTTAAGCCACCTCCGGTCTGTGTCGATGAATGGCCAACTGCTGGGGCGGGCATAGCGTCTCCTGAACATTGAAGTGGTAGATATATTGTTCCTTACTTTTGGCACATAAGCACTGCTGTGAACAGAATTCAATGGTTTGGACTTTTTGGTGAACACCCGAATATTCTTTCCTGTAATGCATTTGATGTCTTCCGGATTGATGTAAAACTCCTGACTATTGACCACCGGATTGAGTATCGGTCGGTTGACTTGGATTTTGCTGTTGAGTGCGGTCATAGATGACGATGTGATGTATGAACGAGGAGGGGATCTGTCCAACCACCGCCATATTTTGTGATACTTGAAGTGTTTCCTTTTATTCTGTCGTCTATTTCTTATCGATTTTGATGTTTCACTTCTAACCGACTGATTATTGCTTTTACGACAACAGCAAAACATAACAACTATTATAACAGTAGTTGAAGCGGAAGATATGGCTGAAGCCATAGTGATGTCTACCACTCTATCGCCGATGCCGTCTGGAGTAACAATTTCTTTGCAGATGTCTTTACTCCGGTGATGGGAATTCACAATTGACTGCATATTGTCAGCGATGGCGTGATTGGAGTGAATGCACAGTTCATAAGCGGTCAATGGCTGTAAGCCTTTTATCGTATAATTGTAAGTCTGATTGTGAACAAGGAAATCGTCGATCGAATTGTTTTCATCCTTTACGTGATATATATTGACATTCAATGTTCCGTATTGTCTAACTTTGATCACCCATTCGAGTGACCGGCGCTGTCTTTCAACATTGGCAAAAGTGGACAGCCTTTTGATTCTGTTCTTAGTGATGACCCAAAACCTCCACTTCAGGCTTAAAGAAGTGGTCAAAAGCGTTACATTTAATAAAATTGTCTGCATTTTATCGATATGTTTAGGTTTGGGTTCATTTATTTGTATAGAAGCGGCGGCTGTCAGGGCTGTCAGGCCATTGATTGGCACTGATTGTATTGGCAATGGTGTGATAGCACTGACTCTGGCTGTGTTCATACCATCATGTCGTGCAGTAAAACTCATTGCCAGACATTTGTTTGATTTTATGCATAACTTGTTTAGTGCGATAAAACACAACAATAGCTTATAAGACAACATATTTTCCTTTAGAAAAGTGAAGAAAACCAATGATTAAGTTTTTGTTGATTTCAGCCAACATTGCATTTCAATTAGGATTTTATTTATGAATGCAAACGATATTTACATTTAAGTTGGAGAAGATTCTTGGCATCAATTCTGAGCTGGAAAATGAATGGCATTATTATTGTCAGTCCTAAACATTTGCTGTCAAATAAATCAAACTTTATTTTATTTAGAAATCAATTAGAAAATCATTTTTACGGTGAAAAATGATTAAAACATCATTTAATGATTCCTGAAAATGAAATATCATTTCACATTTTCCCGTTAAAAACTTACACATTTTGCCGGTGCTATTACCCAACATATAATTGAGATCATAGATACGACTCCCACTCGAAAACGGTTTCCCAGACTTATTATATAAGATAAACTTTTTGTTGTCTAATTTGTCACAACATTTTTGCTGTTTATATATATTTTACTTTCTATTAGAGTCAGAATCCAATTAGTCTTTCAGTTTACATAACTGTCACAAACCAGACATCACTCTCCTCGTTAAGTATCGTTTCTCTGAACAGCACATTCACAGACTATTCATATGATTCGCAGTTTTCCATAACTTGAAGCCACGAACTTTTATAGAGAAGTGATAATTCATTTATTCGCACTTTTAATGACTGATTGTATTACGAACTCACATCTCATTCACAATATGTCAGGAAAACAAGTATTGAAAGTCTAGTTTAGAAATATTTTTCTCTCGAACTTATGAAAACAGTCAGCCTTTGAAAGCCTTGAAAACATTGGGGAAAAAACAAGAAAAACCAAATGAATATATTTATAAAATACTTTTTTTCCTTACTCTCGATATAATACGAAGAAATCTCTTACACACGAACTTACAGTCAAACTCTATATTACAGTAAAGTGTTTGTCGTATCTCTTCTATTATTATTCAAACAATTTATAAGATCGTAATCCAAGGCTAACATTGCATTTGGATGTCGAGACACCAATGGTTAGGAAGAGTTTCTATCAGTTCTTGCGCCTAAACTCACAAAAACTGGTTTTATTAGTCTTTTAATTAATAAGAAGGACATTAAAGAATCGGAGAAAAATAATTCATGAAATTTATTGCTTAACATATTTAGCTATAAATACAACATTAGACGAGTTTTATATTCGTTTATGTCATTTATATTATCTCTTCATTCAATACATCATTGAATATGTTATATAAAAAGACTTATATGTCTTTTACTTTTCTCGGTAAACATTTAGCAAAATTCGAGCGCAAAACAAATCGATTCTTGTTTACTATTTAGGAGTAATTCAATCACAACTAAGACAACCATTTATTAGATGTTATTATACTATTAAGCGATAGACTGTATTCTTGTCTCTTTTTTAACCAACTCTTTGACAGCTCTCTGCTATCAAACCTGCAATCAGTTGAATGCAATGCGAGACGACTTTCAATTACAGTTTTAAATTCAAGAATAATTGTGACCCAGAATTCATTTCTAATTAAAAAAGTAAATGGAACAGGACTAATCTATTATTCAAATGAATCGATGGCAACGTATATGTTCTCCAAAATTCGTATCGAATTTTCCACTCTCTTCGTCACCAAAGGATAGATTTTAATTAAATACACAAAAAAAGAAGAAATGATGAAAAATAAAATGCCAGAAATGATAATTAAATGTTCGAGTAAAGCAATGATTTCCTTTTTGGACCGAATGAAAAATGAATAGTAAACTCCACTCGAATAGACTTGCATTAGATTGTGTCTGATATTACACACATTATATACTCGAATAAAAAAGATAGAATGGATTCGGTATTGAATGAAATTCCAGATTAGGTTCAGGATCTTCCATAAAAGGATTACATTGTTTGAATTTAATGAGCATTACGGTTTTTTGTGACCAATTTAATGAAAACAATTCTGCTTTCAGTTTCGAATAACTGCTAAACTTATCGGCCTTTTTGATGATTACATTGTTTTTATTGATCTTCTAATCTAATATCCGCGACACGTTTGACGAAATTGACCACACATTACACTCAAGATAAAATAATAATTCATATATTCTTTATTTTTTGTTTATTAACCGCTGTCTGTCATACAAACAGAGTTAATGTTTTTTTCAATAAAGAGCTTACGTTTTGTCGTTTTCGGACATAATTTAGATAATGAAACGGTTGGGGAGATTCACAGTTTGCCATTTGTTTCACATTTCATACTTTAATCGATGGCTAAACATAACATTCAATAGAGACAAATGAATGATATCTAAGTTCTAGAACAGAAACGGACAAATAATAGCACAATAGATAATGTCGTCATTAATTATATTTACTAGCTATTTAACGTTTCCATAGATTTTTTTGTGTAGATTTTCCACGATAATTTTCTAGCCATCATACTAATTGATCAATACATTCTGCTTTATTGATTACTTAACAATGTACTTTCTTTGACAAAGAATTCTCAGCTTATTTTCTGAATTTTGATATTTTTTTTTAAGAAATACTCCAAAGTTATCGAGTATCGAATTTATTTATTTTTTAAATGTTCTCTTGGTTTTTTGAAAGCAATAACTTTGATCTTCTAAAACACTCGACCATCTGTTCAAACCTTAAGTTTTGGAAGAAGTTTACACAATAGGAAAACTGAAGTTTTAATATACTCTGGTCTTTTTACAGTAAATAGGATTAGGAACATTTTTTTTAAAAAATGAGATCTCTTGAGTGCCTTGATTAGATATTTTCAAAGGAAAGCTTTGCTATTGATTTTTATTGAATTTTACAATTGGACTCATAAATCATATTTGCTCGCACTTGGCAAATTTTAACATTACTTTTCTGTCAATTTAAAAATTGGTCATTTCGTGCGAATTCGCAATTTATCAAATTTATGTCAAAATGTGTGGACCAAGAATTATATTCATCGAATCATTACTCTTTTCAATACATTTAAACCAAAATTGAAAGAAAATTTCTCAAAATCTTTCCTTATTTCATGATTTAAAGCTATTTCTTTTATTAGTGTTACAAATGTTAAAACACTTTCAAATTAATAAAGTGATTCAAGGGCTTCAACTCACCAAACAAGGTTTAAACAACCTTATATAATTTATTGTGAATAGCTAGAATAGGCTTTAAAACTATTTTTTTAATCAAGCATTCAGTTACCTTAATTAAAAGAAAAGTGAACCTTAAATATTATGCCGAACCTTTAATTTATCTCAGTTGAACACGGTGTATTTGAGCATATTTATCATTGAAAATTTTCAGAATTATAGTACTTTGGTGTTAAATGCTCTAGGGGAATTACTCGACTCCACATTTGCTCTACAGAAACATTTAATAAATTTTCTACTTTTATCTAAAATATATCCAAAATTAACTACTGTTACCAAGGCCAAAATAAAGTTCCTTCTCTGTCTTAAACTATTTTCTTTGATTAATAAATAAAAAAATAACATTTTTTAAAAGTAAAATTTTTTATTAAATTTCTATATAAAATGACAAATGATATAACTTTACTCTTCTAGATATTAAAGTAAAATTAATTGTTTGTCCCATTTCAATTTATCACCAATTCTTTTATTCTTTTATCCAGGACTAAATTATTAAAGAGATATCATTGCAGCATGTAATTATTAGATGTCAAATTTTGTTTAATTCATTGTCTTGCTAAATTTATCATAGTTATTAATGATTAACAAAAATGACTATTGTTCTATTGATCTTGATCATTTTTCTCAGAGCCATTCGCATATAGAGAATGCCATATTAATGGAACCTGGCTCAGGGGCAATTGGACCAACTATACTGAATGTTTAGAATTTGTTCCTCAGGTAAGTTTTATAATTGTTTTTCATAATGAATTTTTGATGGAAAGAGATATTATTCCTGGCATTCTTACCATTGACTTTTATATAATGTTTCACCTAAAACATTGAACATATAAAAAGTTTCCCCAAAATAAACCATTTATTCTTTAAGTAAACATTAAATTAGTAATAAACGAATTGAATGGAGAATATAAAAAGAGAATAGAACTAGCACAACACTATATTCACTGCCCATTTATTCGACCATAAGAATCTATAGATATACAATATTAGCCCTGGGCCATCTTTGTTCAAATATTTTTCTAACCATGAATTTGTGAGAAAATTGTTTTGAATGTAAGAATAACAGCGAGGAAATATCAAATTGAATGCTCAGAACATTGACACTAATATGAATAAATCGCTCGAATCAAATATCGCAACGAATTTGCATTTGAAACAAATTCACCGCAGATTTCATTCAATTTTATGCTAATATCAAACGAAACCCAAAAGTCTGACTCAAGATTTGAAATTTCAAAAACAGCCTAAAATAAAGTTTTGCTTGAAGTGGTTCTGAATTCATTGTCAATTTAAGTGAAAATTTCACCAAATGTCTAAAATCTTAGAACTTTTTCTTGCAAAGAATTCTCTGAAAACCTCTAACCTCTGATTGAATTTTTTTAAGAAGAGCTTCTAGGGATTAGCTCAGTTTATAAAAGAATGTGGTTACTTAGTGATATTCCTTTGATATTCTGTTACTTAAGAATTGTAACACAATTACCGAACAAAACAATTGTTTACTCGAAAATGTCTGAAACAAAAGAATTTTAATCAATTGTTTGCTTTTCTTCTCAATAGCCGGTCGTTCCGATTGTTCATCTATTCGTTGGTTACATTTTATTTATATTTTCCATTTTATCATTGGTTTTACTTCTGGTAACGCTATTTATTTTCTTTTATTTCAAGTAAGTTATCAATTCAAACAAACACTGCTTTCAATATTTGCATTAGAGATGACAATCGGATTCGGATCGGATCCGAAGAAATCCGAAACTAAATAGAGTGATTCTATTAAAAAGTTGTACAACGAATAGAAATTTGCAAAAAATGTGCTAAAACTTGACCTGCAAATGTCTAATTTGGACAAAAATCGATCCGACTATCATCTCTAATTTGAATCAACGAAATAAAAAATGTGTAACAAATTCTGTTGCAATTTGTTTAAGGCCTCAAACTTTACTCGAAAGCAAATATTTATGTTTAAAGTTTTTGGCAGTTTTTGCCTTGGGTTCAATGCGGAATTTTCACACTGAAAACATAAGTTATGTCAAATAAATGTCTATAAAAGGCACTATAATCAAAATTTCTTCCCTGATTATTTACTTTAATTTTATAAAACATTACTTAAATTATAGACATTAGAATACATTTTTTTGTGACTTTGTGTACATATTTTTATCAGACGAAGCAGTTTTCTAACCTTTTTTGAAAGATTTTCAAAGTGTTCTATAAAATTACAGTTTTTTTTTCTGTGAAACGAACCGAAATATAAGTTTTTGAAAGAGTATTATGATTGATGTCATATTACCGATGAATTTCAGTTTCATTTAGAAAACATTTTCTAAACTTTCCAATTCAGATATAATTTAGGTTAGGGGTTAATTCAAAATGATGGATTTACCCAAATTTCCTAGGTTTTCAAAATTTTAAGTCAATGTTTCAATTTTACTTTAAGCGAGACTATTTTTGTAATATTTTCTGAACAATGTGATAAACATAGAGATTTTTAAAAATTTGGTTGAAAAACGCTCCCCTGAGCCCCTCTGAAATCGAGGAGCTTGCTGATCCTTGATATTAATCTTCTAAGTAAAGTCCCTTATAACTATATTTAAGATCGCCTTTTTAATCATTAATAATTCATAATTACATGAAATCCATCAAAAATTATAAAAATTATTATTATTATCAAGATCATAAATTAACTAAATTTTGACTAAATTATGATTAATTAGAAAAAGATTTTAACGAATAATTAAAAAGGCATTTGGAAAGTGCCGTTAATAACCAAATTTGTCGGCAAAGACTTGCATAGGATTTCTATATTTAATCGATTTAATAAGTGTACACAATTCATATTGAATCCATTTCATCATTAGTTATCCGGAATAGTTTTGCAATGATCTAGGAATCCATTACCAATTATTCAGAAGCATTCAACTGATCCATCGATGTTTTAAATAATCTATCTTTGAATGTCAGCGGGGCTTAAATTTGCGATCAAAAGTGCTCTTAAGGCTCACTTCTCTGCCCTCTCTATGAGAGCATCGATAGATAAGTCTCTTAACAGTAGTTCAGACTTCAAAAGGTATTTCAAACTTTTGATTGAACTGCTTTTGTGAGCATTTTATCAAAATATCCGTTAAATTAATCGACATTTTCTAAGTGGCTGATGAAATGATATCACGAAACGCAAATTGTGAGAATATTACCATGGCTATGTTTTGGTGACAAGTGTTAGCACAATAGATAAGTTATACATTGAATTCACGAATAAAATCTGTGAAAATTACAAAATCAATATAAAACTCATTTCGATTTCATCTGAAAGTTTAAAAACAGTTAAATCAGAGGAAACTTATTTATAAAAATTCTTCTCAAGTTTCAAATAAAAATAAAATTATTGATAAAAAAGTTCAATACTTTTTTTGTGTACAATTTTAGTATTGCTCTTATCATTGATCCCAAACATTTGGAAATCCTTTTAAAAAAGTCTCTTCTAATGTAAAATCTATTGGATTACTGTTTTAAAGGAATTTGAATTTATTTTACTCCGAATCGTTAGATATCGAGTAAAAACAAAATTCTATATCCTTTTGAGGCTCAGTCTATCAACGGTTAGGTATTCCTATTATTTTAATTGTTAGCTCAGAATAAAGTTTTCCAACGAAAACCAAAAATCTTCTTTCATATTAAACTTGGAGATTGGCTTTCATTGAAACGAACAAAATTCTTATCGATTGCTTGGAGTGAATTTAAATTGCATTTTCTGGTCTATAAGTTATCGACAAATATAAATAACGAGAATTTGATACAAACGCAAATTTCCCTTCAAAATCATAGCCAATGCTTTGCTTCAAACACAGATTTTTATTACTAATACTCTTCAATGCATACCTTATTGTATTAAGATTTGCATCCTTCTCAAATCACTTCATCATGTCATTCAGAATTTTAAAGATTACCAGGATGTGGTGGAAATTCAATAAAAGTAGTTTTTAATATACCTTATTTGCTACTAGAATAAGAATTTTTCAAGATGAAGAAGTGAAACGAATTGCTTAGTGTCTAGTCTAGGTTATAAAGGAGGTTCTTATTTCCTTGAACTTTGTCTATCGACTCCCGTGACCCCTGTATTTCTATTACTTTGATTTCACATGTGTTTTATCAACATTTTCAACTTTATTTCACAAAAAATCAATTCAAAAGTGAATAAACCAAAGAATTTTAATGTAATTCCTTTTAAAAGACTATTAAAGTAAAGTGAATACCAGTTTTGTATTCAACTTGAATGACACAAAAGCTTTAAAAGAATGCTGAGGACTACAAAAAAATCTAATTATTTATTCAAAAATATTCTTGCAAACTGGATCTTTAATAGAAATTTGAATAATTTACATTATAATTCATTGTGGAGAGTTGCCATTGCATTGTGCTAAAGTTAAGCCATGCAATAATAATATATTTTCAAAATTAATTGCTGGTTCACTTGATATTCTTTTTAAAACTTGATTACATTTATATCGTTATATTGTTAAAGACTTATTTCACAGACGAATGATGAATAAAACATGAGATTGTTAACCAGGTGAAATTAAAGCGATTTCCCCAATTTAATTAAATCTTCACTGACTTACACGAATCTTTTATTCAAGTAGAGTTTGAGAAATGATCCTTGAACATTATTTTTAGACTAAATTCAAAAAAAAAACTTCCATAAATTTGAATATAAATGATGGAATAATTTTCAGATCATTGATGTGTTCTCGCCTTCGAGTGCACCGGAATCTAGTGGTGGCTCTTATAATACACTCCATATTACTTATCGTCATTAGTTTGCCACCGATTTTCAGTTTATCGTCTTATAGGGAAATCGTGAGTAATTTTAATTGTGTTTTGTGAGCATGATCTATTAAATATCTTCTCCAGGAATGGTTATGTAAATTTGTGGTATCATTAAAACTGTACGCAGCCCTGGCCTGTATTAACTGGATGTTCATCGAAGGCCTATTACTTCACAGTCGAATCACAACATCCATATTCAGAAAGGATGCGCCCTTCAAGTTATACTACTGTGTCGGTTGGGGTCAGTAATTATCTTTATACTCATGTCTTCCCTACAATCCGATACCTTATTATTCAATCAATACTTATCTAAATTCAAGAAATCGGGAAAATCGTTGAAATGATGCATGAATTAAGTATCAAGTAAACTTCGTTATTCTGAGCGGAACGGCATTTGCATATCACTTACAAAAAAGAATGTTTGCCATAATTCCTGACATTAATCACTGAAACTGATGTGAATTTTGTTTTCAGTTATCGATTTAGAGACTAGTCTTCTGTGCATTTAATGGCAGTTTCATCATATTCTGATAGCTTAATGCATTAGAATTGAGTTTAAATAGTGCTAGTTCATGATTTTTTAATAACATCTTCTGGCTTATTGTTGAATGTCAACATCTCTTATGAGTTTTTTGAATATTTTAATATTTCCTTCAATTTCTTTCTTTAAATTTCATTTTTTGCTTCAAATTCACTGAAATTATTCTTTTCAGACTTTTCTTCACTGAAAGACATAAAAGTTTCTTCTTTTTCTTAAGTGATATAAACGAAAATTACATTTCATCCATAATAGTGTCTCATATATTAAAGTTCCTTAGCTTTCAAAACGATTCAAGCAATAAAAAAGTCGAAACAAAACTAAACCATTCGTTGAATTCAGGTCTCAAAGGCTTTCATTGGATTTCAATATGTATATTGTCTTTCATGAAAAATCTAAAAATTCTGAACTGATTTATAAATTCATTGATTTTCACTTTACTTTACTTTAAAAATACATTTTATATGTTATATATATATAATTGAAATCTGTTCCGAATCGGAATTATATTTCGATCGAATTGAAATTGGGTTTAAGTGTCTATAAATCAACTTGGAGAAAACTTTAAAGTTTAATTGGATTATCAATTTTCCAAAAACTGTTTAAACGAATCAAGACTTTGAGCTATTGATATAATCTTAAAATTTTCATTTAAAGCCATCGAATGATTTAATTACACCAGAAATCAATTCAATGTTAGCTCAGATCAGTCCCTGAATTGATTCTGACCTTGATGTATTCCCTAAAGTGGAAAATAAACTTCGTAATTAATGTCATAATCAATTAAAATTTCAAGAGCCATGTTTCATCGAGAATAATCAAGATAGATCTGGTATAAATCAATGAAAATACTATTTAAGTACTTTACAGCAAAGTGTCATTCCGGAGGTGCAGTACAACCTCTGTGAGTGCCAAACCAAATGCTCTAGTCAATTTGAATACTAAAAGGATCAGAATTATATGCATTCTAAGTATGATATATAAAATATTAGGCTAAGTAAATAAAATGGATAAATAATAAAGTTCAATTAAGACATTATTGACTTTGATGACATTAAGGAAGGTTCTTCAATTTTCCATCAATTAGTACATCAGTTCTCTTCTGTCTAACAGCAGGAAAGCCATCAGAAATGTGTCAGACATTGATTTGTCGGAATTGAGTTAATTAATGAATGGACTTTATGCTGTCTTCAATCAAAACCTATGTCCGTCTGAAAAGTGCTGATCGAAGGGATGAGTCACTCAAGAATCTAATAAAGTCTGCCCTCGATATAGTAGATATGGTGTAACAAAATGTATTCTTTTGTGTCCAAATTCTCTTATTTTATTAAAAGAAATACATGTTATTCAAGAAAAAGAAAGATAATTTGTTATTAGATACTGTTTAAGATACTTACTTTTAATTTAATAAATATTGAAATAAGTGAGGAACTTATCTTGGAAAGTGACATGTTGAGAAAACCACTTCTGTGATATTTCGGTTCTTCATTATTATGAAATAATAATGGGGAACACATGGGTTTGGATCACTACCACTACCTGTGATCTCGATTAACGCAATTTATTTGTTTATAGCATTTCTTTGCCGGACAGAGAGCTCTGCCACAGAACTACTATAAATAAATAAATTAGCAAAAGTCTGGAAATATTTCACTGATACCCTTATATCCATGTTCCTTATCTCGGGGACAGACTGTATTATTGCGATTGTTTTACTCAATTTTATTCTTATTTAATGATTGAAATAGGAGAGACAGCATCTCAATCACTAATCTGGAGCTATCCTTTTTCTCTTAACTCCACTGATATTTTGAAAGACAGTTGTTTTAATCAAGTTAATTGAGAAAAAAAGTAAACCTAATACCAATGTATACTTGACATTGAAAAAAAACATAACATCATTGTTCTTATTATTGCAAATAGTGAATCAATTCAAGAATTGTCTATTAGGGAACAGATGTCTGTGCAGTTAAAAGAGCAAAAAGATTGCCTACATTTCACGTTAATGGTAGTCAAATGTAATTAATGGCTGTCCTTTTCATTCACACATTTAATTAGTTTCCAGACATGTATTCAGCCAAAGGATTAAGACTTCTATTAAGCCTTAAGATCTTCGAACAAATCGATTGTGATATCCATTAATACAACTGAATAAACAAATCGTGAGATTTGTTTGTGAAATAAATTATAAGAAAATCTCATTAATAGTCCATTATTTTTTCGATAACATTTATTGACAAACTACTCTTCGATTAATAAATATTGAATCATTTATTGGCTCAAACATTTCTTGTGGTTACACAGAAAGGGTTGGCTCCAAAGTGCCAGGGCTTAGGGACTGTCTGTTTCCATTATAGTTTGATTAATAAGTTATCCCTAATAAAAATTCAATATTTTTGGAACCACTGCCAGCAGATAAGCAGGGTTCTTGACTGTACTGACGCAGTATGTAAATTTTTCTGTAATAGCGGCCCAAAAGTCACCATTTTATTATTTTCTTTAAAAATTGATTGACCCAATTAAGCCCTAATTAGGTCACTATTCAAATTTTAAAGCTAAATTCTTTAAATTAAGAGATAAAATGGCAAATTTTTGGTGGCCATTAAAGAAAAATGGTCGCCGAGTTTCGCGAAACGAAAATTTTAATAGGGCCAATAAATTACTTCGTATTATATTTTTGGATATAACTTAATCTAACTCAGTTTAATTAATTTTGGCATGAATTCATACCACTCCCCAGGACATACTATCGTCAGTACAATCAATATCCCTGATCATAAGTTTCGAGTTGCAAGTTTGATGGGTTATGCCTTCTTCAGCATCTAATCTATTTGTATATAACATTGAAATTCTTGCAGAAATTCTATCATATTTGATGTGAATTGAATATCAGATACAAACGAAAAAATCGAATCATTCTTATATTTGTTCGCAAATGTCAGAAAAGTATGTCATCGGAAGTTAATATGAGATATAAAATTCTGTTCCACTCTATCATTGTATCGATTGGTCATGTTTTTCAATACGAGTGACTCGATTGACATTTGTCCGTCCATCGGTTTGACTGCCCATCCAGCCAAAAAAATGAGTTAAATCAACAAAGTTTTCAAAGCCTACAAACTCTTAGGGATGTGCGATATATTATGTTTATTCAAGATATGTAATCATTGTACACATTTATTCGATCTTCCACTTGTATAGTTTTCTCCTTTGACTGTTCCCGAAGCAGCTGTGAAGTTATCCGCAGGGTTTCTTTCTGTTCAAGTAAAATCATAAGGTATACAAGTTTTAGCTAGGGAAATTTGGTTCATTACAAATTTCTTTTATTAGCATGAAACCTTTACAAAACTTGGGAAATTTGCATTATATCAACTTCCCTAGCTAAAACTCGTATACCTCACGATTTTATTCAAAAGTAATCCTGGTTATCAGTCACTTGAGTCTTGCTTTTCTACGAATTCAGGAAAAATCAACTTTCAATTGATTTTTATTATTTTCTTCGCCGAAACTCATGTAAAAGTAACAGACGTTTTGCGATCAATACCGAAGTCTAGAAAGAAGAATCACTTTTCTTCAGAGAGTCTTAATTAGGAACTGTTATAATCAGATCAATCATTCGCTAAAATAAAATAAAATAAAAGGAATTCCAGTCTATTCACACATTCGGTTCATAAAAAGAATCGTAAATTGTTTTCAAGTGCCTTAACGTAATGTTGATTTTCAACTAACCTTTTCATAACTAACTTTTACAGTTGCCTAATGTTAGAGTCTATTCAATTGTTTACAAATTATTTCCATGAATTGCTGATTCGTAAGATTCCGACTTCAAATATAGCCAAGGGGGTACGAAAACATTGACATTAAAAGTCACACGAAAAAAAACAAAAACTCATTATTCAGAAAATATTAAAAAACATGCAGTAATTAGCTACTAAATTATTCCCGGTAATGCTAAATTCATAATAGCCTTGGTTATTTCTAAGTCTATTTTGGTAAATATGTGAGTGTTTTTTGTTTCCGTTTTTTTCAAATGATTTTTCTGGAAATGAATATATTTATTTGAATTACTTGCTCAAACAAATCTGAACAATAAGTGAGAGTTCCTGGAAAAAATTGCTAGAAATGAGGTACTTTGAGATAATTGATTTTTTGATTACAATCGTTTTGATAGGACTACCACTCTTACTAATAATAATTTGGGCCATCACAATGTCACATACACTCAGCACCTACTGCTGGTCTGGTTATGGGGAGTCCGTTTACGTCTGGATGATCACGGGTCCAATGATCGGCGCCATCGGGGTAATGAATAACCTATCAATCAACATTATCAGAATAAACCACCCTGTTCATCAATTATTATGTCATTTATTAATTCTTGTATTCTGACCAAAATTCCATTTATAGATCAACTGTATATTCTTGATAAATATAATACGAATTCTGATCACAAAACTGCGGCTCACTCTGACTGTAGAAATGGCACAAATCCGGTATTCTATTCCATACTTTCATTTCTATTCATTCATTTCAGTTATTATTTTTTTCCGATAATTTATTCAATAACTTCTTCTATTCCATCCTTTTATCTGACATTTCTTTTTGATTGATTTAATCTACTTTTGATCGCATTCTCTCCGATAGGAAAGCAATTAAAGCGACGGCACTTTTATTCCCTCTTTTGGGTAAACATATCCCTTAAAGAAATAAAAAGGAGAAAATATCTGAATTTTGTTTATTTTTCGACTTTCTTTCGATGTAATAATTGGATTGCGATTAGGAATATCTCATTTGTTATTCTGTTTCAATCCGGGAGATAACGGAGAACTGGAAAGCGCTTACATGATTACAAATGCCTTTCTTCAATCTTCACAGGTATTATCCGAACCTATCAAGCATGAATAATTTATCAAATTGAACAGGTTAAGCCTATTATTCAAACAAAAAGATTCTATTTTGTATCCTCAAAACATTTGAAAAATTTTTCTTTTGATTCTCTAAAGAATCTGTTTTTATAGAATTTTTATCCTCGATGTTCTTGCAAATTGTTGCAATCACTTCATTGACGAAATTCATTTTCAATGAAAAACCTTTTTTTTATGTTGAATTTAATTTTTTTTGAATTGTCCAAAGGCATACTTCATTGCAAGTTTATTGTCATTGGTTATTGAACAGAATAAAGTGATAATTTTTTGCAATTTGAATGAAGTAAAGCCTTTTGTAATGGGTTTTCCAATTCAATAGATGACAATATTTTGAGTGAAATGTCAATGAATTGAGAGCATATTATTAAGCAATAAATCATTGTATTATTATTATACGCCTCTGCAAATGAGTTAATCCATGTCATGCATGCCATCCCAATATGATGTATGGTCTGCAAAAAATTAGGAAAATTCACACATAATTAATTAATTAAAAAACTTTTAGGGTATTTTCGTATCGATTCTGTATTGTTTTCTCAACACTGAAGTGCAAACAGTGATCAGAAACGTGTATTTAAGAGCATCGATGAGAAGAGACGCCAATCCCAACAACACATTCAGTTTCTATCGCCAGAACTCAAGTAAAAGACGTATGAGATTCATATCCCAAACTTCAGCCTCTTTTGTGTCTAACTGGGAAGCAGGTCCTCATCAGTGCACAGACAAAACCAAAGTGATCAGAGACACAAATTTAGAAATGGATGAACTGAAGCCCAACCAGTCTTCCCAATCAAAACAATCAAAAAAAGCCATAAAAGCCAACAGTTCGCCTGTGAATCGCAAGTGCCTCATATACAGAGATGGTCAAATTGAAAGGTTTAAGGGACCGGTGCTCGTCGTCTCCCAGAATGGAAGTGATCATCAAAATCACAAACAAAAGCCAAACGACACGAAATCTATTTTAACCAATAATTAGTCAATGATTTCCATAAACAAAAGTTTATATAATTATTGTAAAAACAGGATATTATGAGCTTAAATATCAATGTTTTTCCATTAATCTAATTGAGAGAAAGGTATCCACGAGTTTGGAATAAATTAATTTATGTAAAGTGTTTTTATATTCAAAAATTCAATTCATTCGGTTTTGTCACAAAAAAATCTCATTAAATATAAATTATTTTGATTTTATTATATAATATATTTCTATTATATAATATATAGACCAGAATCTAGTTGATCATGGCAATCACACAATGGGTTTTTCCACTAACTTTGCCTAGAATGAGTTCCATTGTCCAGAACTTTATTACTGTGTCTGACATGGAATTCAATTATTTTTCTTACATGTCTGTTATGTCTGTTAATGAGAGCAACAAAAGTCAAACCGACGATCCCTTAATGACATTATCTGTTAATTCTGTATATATATAACGGTCTGTCGCTATTACCAAATATGTAAAGACTACCTCCAAAATTGTCACACTTTCATTGATTACTCGGTGATTACTCCAGGCAGGGATGGCCTGAATATTCCACTCATTGTTGATTTGATATACATTACTGGCGCATACCAATGGAACGACTCATTTATTTTGCATTATCTTTCCCTACAAAGAGAAGAATATTTTGGCCATAAACATTTATTCATGATAACGTACCGACAGTCATTTAAAATTGTCACTGATATAGCCTTGATCATTTATGTTACCTTTGATAGAATGTGTCAGACCCTAAAAAGCTTTGATTCACAAATAAAGACTCAACGAAAGAACTAATGACAGAAAACTGGATTTTTATTTAATACATTGCATTTAACGTCTAATATAAGCTGTTATTCCAACAGAACAGTCACTGTCAACATACTCTAGGTATTACTTTTATCTTTATGTCTGATTCCTATTTTTATTAAATAACTTTTATGGGTTGCCATTGAATTCAAGCGTCAAATGAAAGATCAGTTTGTGTTTCAACCAGAAATCCAAATTAGGCTTAATCTTTTAAAAGATATATTGTTACACAGAAGAGCTCTTTACTTGATTCAACCTTTATCAATTGTAAAACTTGACAAAAATTTGGAAGTTTACATCTAATGCAAGGTGTTTTCATGAATTGACAAGTTGTCAGTCATGGAAAGTCACAAAAAACTATTTGCATTTGACAATAAATGGATGACAAATAAATGAAAAATGACTTTACTTCCGTTAAATCTACGATTTGACAAAATTTTTTATCAAAGAAATCAATTTGAGTGAAGAGCTCTTCGTTTCCAATTTGCAAATACTCTGTAAATTCAATGAAAAATCTCATCCTTTGTTAAATCAAAATCGAAATCATTCCAAATGTAAGTCAAATAATAAATTGAATTTAATTTGTTTGATATATGACTTGATTTATACTTTCACTCAATTATATTAACGAATATTTTTCGAAAAATCACTCATTTCTGAGATTACTTTCTATCCTTCAATAAGAAACAAAACAAAGTCATCACTAAATTAATTAAATCATTAATTTAAACATTAAATTGACCATAAATTGGAATACATCATGCAATGCATCAAAAGCACACCAAGGTTCAATAAACTAATAAAATTAAACAATTATTATAAAAGAATACTCTTTAACTTCTAAAAGTCAGAAGTGTTTTCAATTTGATCTAAATAAAAGTCAGATTAAAGTGCACTAAGTTAATAAGAAATGCAGTTTTATCAAATTGGGACTTGGATGACCTTGCAAGACACGATGCTGTAGAAACAATTACTCTTATTGGGTGAATTCTTGGAATAAATGCCAGTCTTCTTAATTTGAAAGCTGTCTCAAAATTATAAGGAATTTTCCAAAATGTTTAAATAAATACCAGTTCTTTGAAAATCGGATGAATAATATATTTATATTTAATTAGGTCTTATTGGAAAAGATATTATGAGAAGGTATTAATGGGGAAAATGTGTTAATATTTTTTGGCTATTTTTCTTCTTAAAAGTTACTTGTATGATATTGAGATGGTTAACTTGATGACAACTCCTTGATTTTCAGTGAAAGTGCAAACATTAATATCACCCACTATTCATTAATATGAAACAAAATTTGTAAAGACAGAAACAAATAACAAATTAAATTACCTCGTAACATTTGAATTCATTTATTATGAAAAGCTTCGAACAATAAAATCCTATTACATTATGAGACGTTCTTTCAATGAATGACAATAACTGTAAATCAAATATAATTTCAAAATTCATTTCATTTTCATTTTCTTTCTTTATTTTCTTACTTTTATTCTTAAACTCAAAACATTTTTCAAATTTTTTCTTGCATTCAATTGAGTCAACAGTTTGTAAGTCTCTTTTGCCTCCAATTCAACGGAAGTGCAAAATATAACAATTGTCACGATGTAATTGAGAATAAATATCAGGGTGATGATCAAGCTGGCTTTGATGGCAATCGAATCTATGTCATGAAACAAAACAGTGACACTTAATATTCCGATCATAATAGCCAAGCAAATCCAATAGACAAACAGAATTGTTGACCAAATCTCATTGAAAGCCATAACTTTGCGATAAATAACATCAATGTTTCGTAAAATATTGATGACATCAGAATTGACTATAACTTTGCCTGAGTTTAACACTGATCTGATCCTGTAATTCTCTAAATTCAATAAATATTTGGAAAAGTGACAGAAATAAAGAAAGTATACGAGATTTGAAATATACATCGTTCCCAAAACAGCACAGAATAAAGAGTATAATATACTCCAAAACAGGCCTAATGTTATCAATTCAAAAAATGTACTGTTCATTGATAAGAATACAAAAGAGAAAACGAAGCCTGTCCATTGAATAGTGGCAGTGTTAATCTTTTCTGCAAGATTGAACCTATATCTGAACTTGTTAGAACCAAGAATGTTTTCATTGAATTTTGTTTTGTTTTAAAAATACAATGTTTATGCCATTGAATCACGATTTTCAGTTAAATAAGTCTGAAAATAAAATGTTTAACAATCGAACCGAAAGTCAAATTTGTTTTAAAAATTTTATTAAAATTTCTAAAATGTCAAAGAATTCAAAAATCCAAATCAAAGAAGTTGTTGAAGAAAATCAGTTCCAAAAGGAGATGAAGAAGGTGTCTGAAGATGCAGAACAATGTTATTAAGAACAGAAAGAAATGATAGATTGGAGGCCAAACCTCTTCAAACAAAAAGAAATACAAAGAAGACAAGAAATGGGGACAATTCCTCAATAAATCTTACATTGGACCAGACATTGGGATACCCCTGGCAATGAAGACTCTCCCTTTCTCTGGTGGATAAGAGGGATCAGCACATCCAAATGGCACCTCTGGTGTGTTGGTCTTACCACTAGAGACTGGGTCAGACATGGGTCCAGTCAAGGGATCGGGAGGCGAGGGTTGGGAAAAACGAATGAAATCTATCGTTAGGGCGCCTCCCGATTGGGTGACCGAATCAAAGAACAGCTCTACCGAGAAATGATGGCATTTGCAAAACACCAGCGCAAAGACAAGGAGGTTGTTCTCAGCTTTCATTATG